>LIEC01012051.1:0-80124 GCA_001925005.1 Drosera capensis
AGACACTTTGTATTGTGTTTGATCCCTTTGCTTCTGGAGGATGGGATGATTTTTCAGGCTCAACCCCTTCCCCTTTTATAGTGATGAAGGTAGGAAATGTGAAAGAACCAAAAACGTGTTTTTGGTTTTCACCGGCCACTATTCACATGTGCACCGGCCACATGTTCACCGGCCACTGTTCACACATGCACCGGCCAAACATTTGGCTGGACCTATCAGAGGTTACATAACAGGAACTGGCCGGTTTGGAACAGTTTGTTCGATGGGAACATTGGCCTGACTGTTGAAGTTTAGTGTGATGGCTCTTCCTGATGGAAGGATGAGGAGTGGTGTGTTAATATTGATCTTGATGGAGTAGGGGTTTAAGGATCAGCCGGAGCTTGAGGAGTGCTATCGAGTACCAAAGAAGACTTGGAGTGCTGTCGTCCATGCACAAAAATTGTTAATGGTATTACCTAATATGACTCTACCATTATTTTAACTTTTTGCTTCTATCTGACAACTTGTTTAAGATTTCACCAAGGAAACAGACATCAGCATAGAACAAAAATAATAAAAGTTACACGCACAGGAGAAAATATCAGTTCTTACAGAATGAAGAATTCTTCTCGAAGATTCTGAATTATCAATAAGTAGCTTACGAACAACATAAGGATAAGCAGCTTCAAAAGTTCTAAAGTTTTCATCTGCAGCCACGGCCAACCCTGAGACAAATTAATCAATACTAACATCAAGTATAACAAAACAGAAACAAAGGAGAAAATCGAGTTAAAGCTGAACTTCACTCAGCTAGCCTGATGGTAAAGGTTCCAATTTATTGTGGGGTTCGGGAGAGGAGGATGTACACAATCTTACCTCGTCATCAGGAGACTTCTATTTTTCAAAAATAAAGAGAAAAGTCAAAAGTGATAAATCATGTCCTCAGGGCTCATCTCTACTAGTCTACCTCTACCAAAAAGAAAGGAATGCAAGTATCCAACTCATGCACAGAAAATACAAAGGATAATTGACAATAAGAGCTATTTAGATTTTCACAATTTTATTATTTTTGCTGGAATATGAGCCCTTATATTTAAATATGATTAATTTTGGAATTGTTAATTATCTTTAAGTAGTAAAATACCTGTAAGTTTCAAATAGATACCCCAATATGTTCTATCCATGCAATAATAATTGGTTGTATTCAAAATTTTCCTTGCTCAACACGAGTGTTGTGCAATGCATGCTAATATCTAGCCCACCAAAGTTGGCTACGCCAAGTGGTTTCAGAGCGGGAACTGATACGCCATAACGAGTCATACGACAGATTAGCCGACCAGGGTGATCGTAAGCGTCACCATGAATTAACTTGAAAAATGATAGCAACAGACCGATAGCCTAATTGAATCCATATATCACATGAAACTGAAGTGGAACAAGGGAGGATCTGCAGCGGCCATCAACAGAAAAGCTAATCATTGAACTCCCCATGTGTTCAGCTTCGAAAAAAGTCTAGCAAAGATTAAGGTAATCCTTTTATACGACAACAATGTGGAGCTGGTAGACAGGAGATTAGACCAATATGTCCAAAACCCAATATACCTATTTCTAGGAAATATGGATATAGATACCTCTTTAATGGGATCAATGAGGTCAAAACTATCTTAAAGATTTCGATTTAAGAGATGGTGCAGCTCATGATTCTGTCAAGGTAAGCAGCCGATACATGCTTTCCAAAAGACACAACAGAATCCAAACGATATCAAAACTGTATCCAAGGGACTCATTCACCGACTGTCTGCACTGAAGAGTGTGCCTTTGCTTAATGTCACGTTGCAACTAGAATGAGACCAAGGAACGATAGACATCAAGATATATCAGCGGCCTCCATAGCAATAAAATTCGGATACGTGTTTAATTCGGCAAACATAATTACGGAATAAATTGAAAAAAACGGAAAAAAATTGAGAAAAAACACAAGGATAAATTTGACACGAGAATGATACAATGAGTAATATGGGAAAAAGATCGAAATACGGGATTAATAAGGGTTTTAAATGTGAAAACAAAGGGGTTGATGTTCTTGAGAAGCTCTAATTTTTATGTGAAGGTTTTAAGATAATTTGGTTACATTGAAAAAATTCGAAGGATTTTTCATAACAATATGTAAATTATTTGTGGATTTGGTTATAATGACGGCCTCAAATTTAACACATAAGAATGCTCGAGACTCCAAACATTTTCCTCCCTTAGTGAAGCACGAAATATGAATTGAAGACAAAAAGGTTACCCACTAGTAATGAGACCTCTCAACCTAGATCGACCCGGCCGGTGTAACCGATTGAACCACAACCCGATGACTTGGCCGGTCTGTCCAATTAAAAAATCGAACAAGTAATTGACACAAACCAACCCGATCACAACTGGTCAAACCCAATAAAAATCGAAAAAAATCAAAAAAGAACTTGCACTTACATTAGTGTTATAAAATAAAATGGAGGCAATGACCACGATGATATTATTATGAAGACGTGCTCTATATTTATAGAGTAATCAAGTACATGATGAGCAAAGATTACAATTAAGTTAACCACAAAACATAAAGCCTACTTCCTCCGTCGACACATTTTGCAACGACACGTAATTTTAGGCATAATTTAGTACGACCAAACATCATATTTTATAAAATTGTTGTAAAATATTAATGATAGATTAAGTTATGAACTTTAATCCTGAATTAATTTAAGAATTTTCTGACATCATTAAGAATAAGAACGGAACACATCGAAGTGTGAGCTTTAGCAAAAATTATAGAACGGAGGGAGTAAATAATAATTCTAAGGATATTCTATCACAAAATAATATCTAGTAAAATCTTAATAATAAATTTAATATTCTAACACCCCTCTCATGTTAAAGATACTTCAAATTGTGAGGAAGCCACATCAACAGCTATAGTAGTTATTAACAATAATAGTAACAATACTAGGTAGCAGCTATACCAGTAGCAATAGTAGGCAGTAGTAGTAGTAGGCAGTAGCTATACTAGTAGCAGTAGTAGGTAGTAGCAGTAGCAATAGTAACAACACTAGTAGTAGTAGAAGATAACAATAGTGGAAGAAAAATAAATATATAAATAAATAAATTCATATATGACCAATTTAAGGAAGGATGGTTTGGAAAGCCACTAGGGAAAAAGCTTATTTCGCTAGTGTTATCACTACTTTTTAAAATTTACTACTAGAGACGCACAACTTGAATAATACAAAATTCATTTTCCCTTTTTTGAAACGGTTACCATTCTCCACTTTCTATCTTTTTCAAAAAAGAGAAAAAGAAAGAAGAATTTGTGGGGAATTAAATAAAGTGCTACTACGTTTAGTGAAGTGAGATTTCCAAAATATACTTTGAAGGAATTTTCACTTAACTTTAGGATTATTATTATCATCCTAGATGATAAGATATCTTTTAGTTTGTTGAGATACAAATAATATAATGGACCTATTACGATAAATTTGGAATTTTGATAAAATTATTTACACGACATGATATTAGAGCACGTGTGAAAATGAGGTCACGAGTTCGAATCTCGTAACCCCCAATTGTTGTTGTGTTTGTGTTTGTGTGGCACATGGTTTTGTTGGGTTAGTGCATTGTTCACGCAAAACCCAAGAGGGATTTCACGTGAGGGGGAGTTGAGATACAAATAATATAATGGGCCTACTACCATAAGTTCGGACTTTTGTTAGAGTTGGTTGCAGGACATGATATTAGAGCACCCAATTGTTGTATTTCATTTTGTAGTGTTTATATGACACTTGGTTTGTGTTGGGCTAGTGCATTCTTCACGTAAAACCCAAGTTGGCTTTTACGTGATGGGGACTGTTGAGATACAAATAATATAATTAGCCTATTACCATAAGTTTGGACTTTTGATAGAATTGGTTCCACGACACAGTTTAGCATAAAGACCAAGCATCTTAGATTGTTTCATTGGTTCAACAAGAATCCTCGTAGTCAAGATTTTTTCTTGTGTAATACTTGAAGATTCGAGTGTAATCTAGTTTTTGTATTTAAACTAGTGATAATTCCCTTATGGTATCACTTGAGACTTATTTTCAAGTAGATACCACATAAGAATTATTATACCCGCAAGGTATCACATTTAAAAAAGAATAAGGAACACACAAGTACCAAAATGAAAATATCCTAAGAAAGAAATCACTTGGATCTTTTCTTCATCTCAATGGCTCGTACAGCGCACACGATGAGAAAGTTCACACGTAGCAAGGCCCCTTGAAAGCAATCGGCTCCCAAGGCGGTGAGGAAATCTGCTCCAGCGATGGGCATGGAGAAAAAGCCGCACAGGTACAAGCCGAGGATGGTGGCACTATGGGAAAGTTGTCGAGGAACCATATGCCTATTATATTATTTGTATCTCAACACCTATAAATTATCTTCTCTTAGTGTAGGGATTCTGAAAATATTTATGAAATTTAAGAATCAAACTTATTATGAACTTAATTCGAAAATACAATCACGAAATTTTAGATTTATGATGTCTTCCATCGCAAATATTGTTAAAATTTAAATATTGTGATTAGTTCCATAGCCAACATGTCTACACGCTTACATTTTGCGATAGATTCAGTCGTTAAACTATGTCTTTTATAATATTTTATTAAGGGGAGTCATTACATTTTGTGACGGATTTCGTCGCTATTGTTTTTTTGAAGATTTTTTTCACCGACGGAATCTGTTTTTCAACATTAGCAACAGAAGTCGACTTATTATTATTATTATTATTCTCTCTTTTTTAGCGAGTGATCCGTCACAAATTATACAACTTTTGTGATGAATTTTCTCCGTAGCTAAATTGCTTTTTTGATAGTGTGTTGTGTATCTTCTTCAATTAAAGCTTGACAATGTTGAGCTCTTTAGTGAGTTTGACCACCTTCTTCTCCTCTTTCTTTAGCTGAGCATTGGCATCCAACGGCTTTGAATGCAGCTTTGAGATCCCGTTCATATTCTCCAAGCATTTGAGGCAACATGGAGGTTCTTGTGGCTGTGAATCAGGAGTTCTCCTTGGTGGTGACCTTCCTTATAGTTGTCAGGGTCTGATTCTGAGCATACTTCTTCATCAAGACCAAATGTTCAATCTCATCCACTATATGCTATGTAAAATTGGCACACATATCATATCCAGCAACCAACAACAGGGATAGGCTTCTCCTGCTTTGCTTTCTTCCTAGATGACTTAGGAAGATCTGCATCAGTTGTTGTATCAGGGGAGTCAACCAGCAGTGTTGGCGCTTCTTTTTTTTTTTTTTTTTGATGGATTTTGTGGGTGGTGACTTTGGCTTTCTGGTGCTTTTTGACTTTGAGGTTTGGGATCCTGTTGTTCTTTTCAATAGGCCTTTTGTATTGATTTTTGTGGTGATGGTGGTTGCTTTTTCTTTGGGTGTAGGGGGTGTTGAATCATCAAATGCATCAGTGTCAGGATGATACTCAGAATCATCAGAGAGTACCTCTTTAACAAGCCTCTCCAAGAAAGCTTTAGCAGCAATATCACCAATATCCTTGTAATACAATCAACACCAATTACAACTTATGTCAATGACGAAACATCACCCAAAGTATACCCTGTTCTACCCCGGATTAAGCCTTAGCACCTTTAGTTCCTATCCTCCCTGAAATAACTCTTGTACCATCAGCTTCAGTCCCCTGTAGCAACACCTCATACTTCTCAGGTCTTTAGGCCCCTGGATTGTACTCCTTGCAACTTGGCACCCTTGTCTTCAACAAGGTTCGGGTCACCTTGAACCTTGTGGATGTTTGTGGAGCTAGATTTAACTTCTATGGATGGCAAGTGGGCTTATGTCAGGAATCTTTTTTTATTTTTTTTTGCTCCTTTGTGATGATCTCCTTTTTATATAACTCTAGGAATCAGTAAGTTTTGATCTCCATCTTTGTTTGGACAATAATCTGGTCTTTTTTTCTTGCTTAGGCCTCCAAAACTTTCCATAGCAGCAAAACAATCCAAAATATTTGAATTTTACTGAATACATTGTTAGTATATATATATATATATAAGCTGAAAGTACTTTACGGGATTTGATGAATCAAAGGATTACTAACATATGTGATCAAGTATGCTTAAGGTAAATAGGTAGTCTGTCAGACATTGGGTATCAAACTGCCATAATCAGAATGGTAAATGCTCTGGGTAGAACACCAGTTATAAGATCAGATAGGCCTTCAGTGGAAGCTCTGGACAAAACAGGTTGTCTGATAATAGATAAAACTTTTAAGTTTTGTGGTGATCATGTCTGAGATACTGAAGTTGTAAGAATCAACGCAGTTATGATCAGATCGATTCTCAAAGTTATTCAAGTAGGTTTACAGAGTGTTAGCAACAGACCAGACGGGTTGAATCTGCTCAGATATTAATCTACTTTTGAAGACTCTGTCCAAGTTAAAGAAGGCACATCATATGACTTGTTGAAAAAGAAATTGGGGGTTGATTGGAGAGCAAGCCTCAAGCCTTGGTCTATATAAAACACGAGACTACAAAGATAAAGCAAAAAAAAAAAAAAAAAGAGTATACTTCTATTTTTCATACCTACGAATCAAAGAGGTCAAAGTTTCTTTCTCTCCCCCCCCCCCCCCCCCGCAGTACAAGAAAACTTTCTAGTGTTCATTAATAATCAGTTTTCTTTGGAACATCATGACGAACAAGATGACTAGTGCAAATCTTCTTACTCTGTGAGTGTGTTCCTTTTGGCAATCTATTGAGACTAATTGTTGGATCCTGCGGGGATCATCTGGTTATAGATTTGTTGAAATCTGGTTGTGTGTAAGGTTTGTTGAGTGATCCAAAAAAATTCAATCTATTGAACAATGATCCGAGGCGATCTAGTGACTTCCCTCCTTGGTTAGTACACTACTAACAAAAGGAAGAGTGGAGTAAGTTCAACTCAATTAGTTAACCCCGTTGAGTCTACACCACTATAAATCGTGTGTTTTTTGTTTCTTTTTTTATCTTCATTCATTCAATCACTGTTAACTTGCTAGTCTGATAAAAATCAAGACTCTGTCAATAAGAATCTTGATAAATCCCTGTTTGATCATTGATCTGATAGGTTGGATCATATATTCCTCAGTTATCTTTTTGACAGAAGAGATGGACACAAATTCTTGATCGATATTTTTGAATCGGTAATTTGTTGGATTAGTTGATAGATTGATCACCATCTATTCGATTCTCGAGTGAGATTGGTTGACTGTGATCAGAATTGTTTGTCTAATTTGTTCCCAACAGATTACTATTTTTCGCTACATAGTTAGATTTTAGTCAAAGAAATTTCTTTTAAAATAGCCTATTCACCCCTTTTAGTTTGATACTATTACAATCACGAACTTTCATCTGATATGAGAGCAGTTCTTTATTTATTTATGTGAAAAGATCCTGGTTGTGATTATTTTTTGTGATACTACACGTTTTCAATATGACTAATAATAATTTGAGTTTGAAACCTCTAATGTTCAACATAGAGAAATTTTGCAATTGGAAGGTTAGAATGAAGATATTCTTGTACGCTATAGATGAGGCTCTGTATGAGATAATTCTCAATGGTCCTCATGTCCCAAGGAGGACTGAATCTCATACTTTCACAGTCCTGGTGGATGTGCCCAAATCTGAGTGGACAGAAGATGATAAGAATAAGGTCGCGATAGACAAGAAGGCCATGAACATACTATTTCAGGCTCTTGACGAAAATCTGTTCTAGCATTTCGTCCATTATTTCTCTGCCATAGAAGTTTGGGATTTCTTGATAGTCAAGAATGAAGGAATCGATGATGTCTGCAAGAACAGGCTGTCTATATTGGTATAACAATATGAGCTGTTTATGTAAAAGTCTGGTGACACGAGGGCTGATATCTTTGAGAGATTCGAAAAACCATTAAACTCTAATAAAACTTATGGAAAAGTGTACAATAAGGAAGATTCCAATATGAAGTTTATTTGGGCTCGGTTGGATAGATGGGATTCCAAAACTACTGCTGATCGAGAGGAAAAGGATCTGTCAATGATGACTTTGCAAGATTTGTATGGTAATATGTTGACCTACGAATTGGAGATAGATCAGAAATGATCTCAGACTATCCTAAATGCTATAATAGCATTGAAGGCTTCTCATAGTAAGCCTGCGACCAAAAATGATGAGGATTTTGATGAATCAAATGAGGAGGATGAAATGGTCTCCTTTCTTACCAAGTGTCTGGGGGAAATTCATTAGAAAAGGAATCAAGACGTATAAGAATCAGACAAGGATGAAGGAGCCCAAGGATGCTTGTTGCACATGTGGAAAAACAGGTCATTTGGAAGTGTCCTAGATCTAAAGACAACAGAAAGACTTCTGCTCAAAGGCCAAAGAAAACCTTAAGAGACAAAAAACCAGAGAAGGCTAATAAAAGGAAGAAGTTAAAAGCGATGATAGCAGACATGACATGGAGTGACACTAAATCATCTGATTCAGAATTAGTTAATGAACAAGTCTGTCTGATGGCTAAGAAGGAATACGATATAAGTGAGGTATATGAATTCTCTGATTCTTTTTTCACTGTATCTGATTTGAGTGAGTTGATCAAAGATTTATTCAAAAAGTGTCTAAACTGTTCAAAAATGTATAACAGACTCTGCGCTGAACATGAGATACTTCTCTATGAGAGCGATGGTTTTACTGAGTCTGGTGAGGATACTCAGAGTACCCTTAATCTGCTCAAGGCAGAAGTAGACAAGTTGAAAGGCACTATAGAAAACCAAAAGGTACAAATCAGTAAACTAATAGAAGAGTGAGATAACTTGTCTCGCACTATTAAAAAGTGAAACATGTCCAAATACTTTGATCAGATTACTTTCAATGGGACCTCAAAAGAGGGTATTGGGTATGGCGACCTGAATCCATTAGAAAAAGTTAAATTGAGGAAAGCCTCACCCATCGTGTTTGTCAAGGCAACTACTCAACCTTCTCTGGCCCCATAGACTAAATCTTTTGAACACACAACCTTAGTTAAAAGAACATCAGCTGTGTCGTGCATGAACTCGTTTGTTCAAAGGAAGACAGATTATGTCAAAGCATCTACACTTAGTAGGACAAAACATAAGAAAGTGTTTGATATAGACTCTTCTAAGCTATGTCAACATAGAGTAAGGGGGAGATTTGCTCAGTATCCCAAGAAGGAAATAAGGCCTAGTCTAAGAGGGAGATTTGATCAGACTCAACAAAAGGCTCTAAAGCCCGTTAGACCAGTCAGACTCTCTAAATGTTATCTGTGCTATAAACATGGTCACACCGTTGACACTTGTTGGACCTATCCGACTCTGAAAATGAAATGGATATGGATAACTAAGGGCCTACCCAAAATAAATAGGGACCATACATGAAATAAACGACTATTTTACAGGAATATTAACCTCAGATTCGGTATTTGGATAGTGAATGCTCTGGACACATAACTGGTGACAAATCACTGTTATTAGATTACAAAAGAAAGAATTGGCCACGAGTTGTGTTTGGCGATAACAGTACTAATAAGACTAGAGGGTAAACCCTCGGTATAAGTTCTACCACTTTCAGCAATGTGACATACGTTGAAGGATTACAACATAATCTGATCTCTATCGGTCAACTATTTGATAAAGGATGATAGGAATGTGCAATCCCTCCAATTGTATATAAATTGATGAAACAAAACTGAGATGTATTAGTCATAATGTTGTTAGTGTGTTTTGGTTAGAAGCCAAGTAGGTAGTTGCAGTCTAGGTTGGATGCTGGAGAGCAGATGGCTGAAGATAATGGACATCATATGAGCTACCAGATGCAGACTACTACAAAGGACTTTGGCTAAATAGCTAAGGCATTCATGAGCAACAAAAAAACTTCAAAGGCTTCAGGATCTGGGATTGAGCTCGTAGACGAGGACCAACATAGCAAGACATGAAGTGAATCTGATCTGGGTGCAGACTAAGATTACAACAGGGACTTGGTGAAGACTAGAGTTGCAAGGTGAAGACTAGAGCTTACAGTACTGGATACAGACTGGAGGTTGCAGGAGATTAGATTGCAGCAGAGATGATTGGTAGGGTTGGGTCAAAGGTTTGGAGTCAGTTAAATAAAGATTTGAGTTAAAGCAGCAACGACATAATTTCTGGAGTTAGTGGACTTCCAGTATCAGAAACAAGATGGTGGGGGACACGAGTGATAAGGTGTCAACATCAGAAATTGTACCTTGTTGCTAGGTTCGTTTCTTGAGCCTATAAAAGGGAACCGTTGAGGCTCATTGAAGTTTGACTGTTGAATGTGATTGAATGGAAAGAGTGCAAAGTAATCGAAAGTTCAAAGATTACTCAAGAGAGCTAATTCGTGAAGATCAGAGTGAAAGGAGAGTCACTAGTCTATAGAAGAAATAATCTTACAGCAGAGCCCTGAGTTTGGATTTGTGCAAAGGATCTGAGTCCTTCATCTTTTGTACAAGTTAGATAGCTAATAAAAAAAAGAGTTTTTTTATAAGCTCAAACAAGAAGATAGTGATACTCACCTCTTGGCTTGACTATACTTGTCACCAAGGAAAGATTGGACTAAGCTCTTAATTATCATTTGATAACGAGTGTTTGAACTAGTATCAATACTATGCCTATTACTTGCCTTTATTGCTTGATATTTAGAAGTGCTAGAAACAAATCATCACAACCAAATAGAGATAAACTGAAAGAGTTTGAACTCTTTGGTGCAAACTACCAACTGTCATATGTAGACTACCTAAGTGGTCTGCATAGAAAAGTGGTCTCCAAAGAACTAGTATTCCGTATTAAAAATTAGAAAAAGTTTTGACATAACCTATTCATCCCCCCTCTAGGTTGAATCTTGGATCTTACAAAGGGCATACAGTTGAATTTCACAATAATATGTGCTTAGTGAAAGAAGTTGCTAATAAAATTATCAAGCTTGCAGGAATTAGAATAGAAGACGTCTATATGATCGACTTCAATTATCCTATGCAGGTTATCTCATGTTTTATGAGCAAACAATCTGAAGACACATAATGGCTATGGCACAATCGTCCGACACATCTAAACTTCAAGTACATGACCAGGATATCTTCCAAGAATCTGGTAAAAGGACTTCCATTAATATCCTATGATAAGGGTAAGATTTATAAGACTTGCTAGTTACGCAAAAAAACTAAGTCTAATTTGAAGGGTAAGTGTGATCGGATTAGTTCTAAAACCCTGCAACTTCTTCAAATGGATCTATATGGTTTCATTAAAAAGAATCTTATATGTATCATTATTGATGATTATTTACGATACACTTGAGTTTTTTTCTCTTATCTAAAAGAGAAACACATGTTGTACTGACAAGATTTTTTAGGCAGGTTCAAAATGAAAAGGGATTAAATGTGATTGCTATAAAAAGTGATCATGGAACTAAGTTTGATAGAAGAGAAGTTGAGAAATATTGCGATGACCATAGGATTCAACACAATTTCTCTGTGCCTCGAGCCTCCCATCAGAATGGTGTGGTTGAGAGAAAGAACCAGACCCTAATAGAAGCTGCTAGAACAATGTTGCTTAAAGCGAATCTGCCAAAGATGTTCTGGGCTGAAGTTATAAATACAGCATGCTATGTTTAGAATCGTACTTTGATCCAAAAGTCATTCAAGAAGGCATCGTACTAGCTATGGAAAGGGAGAATTCTTGATCTTGGCTATTTTCATATTTTTGGCTGTAAATGTTATGTGCATGAAAATAATAAAAAGTATCTACTAAATTTGATGCTAAGTCTGATGAAGCCATCTTTATTGGCTATGCTATGATGGCTAAGGGTTTTAGAATATATAATTAGTCAACTAAGACTATTGAAGAGTCTATTCATGTTTCTTTTGATGTGACCAACGCTTCCTCGGAGAGAGAAGCTTGTGTGTTTGATGAAGAATATGTGTAGATTGATACACCATTATATAATGCGGAACAGATAGACATATGTCACATAGATGAAGTTCCAACAGAAACACCCACAAACATAGTGTGACAACATATACTGCCCATCCAGACACATTACTAAATCTGACACCTCATCAGACAGATCTACCTGAGCATACAATGTCTGAAGATCCTTTGATAACAGAAGTTCCTAGAATAGTGTCTGGAGCTAGATGGAAAAGCCCACTCTACTGAACTGATAATCGAAGACAAGGACGCACTAAGACTAACTAGATCTACAACAAGAAATGAATGTCTCTTCTTTTCCTTTCTGTAAAAAATGGAGCCTAAGAACGTGTCCGAAACACTATGTAAGATTCAAGTTTCAACCTAAGGGGGGGGGGGGGAGGTGAATAGGTTGTTTAAGACTTTAATGGTCTTTTTATGCGGAATACTAATTTTGTGCACACTATTGCTCTATGCAGACTACTCAGGTAGTCTGCAGATAACAATTAGTCGTCTGCAGTAGAGATTGGTAACTCTTTGAGTTTTATCTTTTTTTACGTGTGATGATTTATTAGAAGCAATTTTAAATATCAATGTAATGAAAGCAATAAATAGACACAGTATTTATACTGGTTCAGACATTCGATATCAAATGATGATCAAGAGCTTAGTCCAGTCTTCCCTTGGTGACCAGTGTAGTCAAGCCAAGAGGTGAGTATCACTATCTCCGTGTTTGAGCTTACAAGAAACTTTTTTTTACAAGTTATCTAACTTGTATGAAAGACAAAGAACCTAGATGCTTTGCATAAATCTAAACTCTGGACTCTGCTGGAAGACTTTGTTCTTCTGCAGACTAATGACACTTTCAACTGTATCTTCACGATTTAGCTTTCTTGAGTAATCTCTGAATTGCTAGATTGCTTTGCGCTTTTTTCTCTTTTCAATTCACGTTTAACAGTACTACTCAATAAGCCTCACCGGTTCCCTTTTAAAGGCTCAAGGAACGAACCTCAAAGCAGACAGCACACTGTTTCTGGAATGACACTTTGCCACTAGTGTTCCCCACCATCTCGTTCCTGATGCTGGCAGTTCACTATCTCCAGAATTCGTGCCATTGCTACTTTAACTCAAATCCTCGCTTGACTGACTTAAAACCTCTGACCCCACCTTGGTAATCAGCTCTTCTGTAATCCAATCTGCACATAGTCTCTGTTACAACCCTAGTCTGTATCCCATACTATAACCCTAGTCTGCACCTAGTCTCTGTTGCAACCCTCTTCTACTCTCAGATATGACTCACTTCATGCCTTACCATGTTGGTCATCGTCTACAAGCTCAGTGCTTCATCCTAAAGCCTTTGAGTTCTTTTGTTACTTATCAATGCACTAGCTGTTTATCCAAAGTTCTCTCTAGTAGTCTGCATCTGGTGACTTGCATGATCTTCATTCATCTGCAACCGTCTGCTCACTGGCATCTGACCTAGATTACAACTTCCTACTTGACTTCTAGCCTAAACATACTACCTACATTATAATTAATACATCTAAGTTTTATTACATCAATTTCTATACAAATGGATGGATTGTGCATTCCTATCAATCTCCCCCTAAATTGATGCTAACAAAAACTCCTATGTAATACAACAAGTATACAACTTTCTTACATTGTTAATAACAATATAATAACATAAATTGAGCAATCTATGTTTTACCTTTGATGCTCTTTGTCTCTGTTGCGCTTGTATCTTTTTTCTTCATCACTTTCTCTGCTGCGCTATCGATGCCTATCCTCTGAGTCTCTTCTGAAGCGTCCTCTTCTCATAAGATTCTTCCCTATGATGCTCAGACCTCTTGGGCTCCTTTCCTTGTTCAGAGGAGCTTTTCTTTTTTGTCGAAGAAGATTTCTCCCCATGAGTCTGCTGCTCCTCATCTGCAGGCTTAGACTTGTGCTGCTCATCTGCAGATAGTTTCTCCCCCTTTTTTGTTAGCATTGAGCGTGGAGGTCAGTGCTTTAAGAGCAGTTCGAACGCCCTTGAGTTCAGAGAAGATATTTCTCTGAACTATGTGTAATTTGGTTTCGAGGAAATTTCATGTCATTGATTCGCATATGCTCATCAATCTGTTGCTTGGTGGTCTGCATCGTTTCATTGAGCTTGCGTAGTGCAACAGACTGTTGCCCCTTGAATTTTCTGAAGTTGGAGGTGTGGATTCTTTGATTGTGAAGATTCACTGATCTATTTTGCTTCATCTGATCAATGATTCCGGCTGCTAGATTCCATAGCGTCTCTCCAAATTTGTCAAAGGTTGATTTTTTGAGCTCCTTTTCTGCTGCAAGGTCTGCTGCAATTGGCTCCAAAGTTTCTAGGAGATCATGAAAGGCAGTTCAAATCCATGAGTGCATTCCATAGATCTCTTGATCAAGCTGGCGTAGTCTGTGCTGTGTTGTGTCTTTTGAGGTGGAAGAAGGGATTCTTTCCCCTTGCTGATGTGGTTGGACAGAGAGGATTTGAACTTCATGTTCCTCAAATGCTTTCTTGAGGTCTTTGATTGCTGTTGGAGTCATTTTGGTAGCTGAGGTATCACTGTATATTAGCTCCAGGACTGCAGAGGGTACATGTGGTTCCATTTGAGCTAACCCAAATACAGATGGTGGAGTAAAGACTATGTGTTCAATATCTCTAGATGGAGTTGCTTGTTGTTCCTCTGGTGCAACCAAATTGAAGTCGTCTGCATCATTTGTCTTGGCTACAGGGACAATGAACTCGTCTGTATTTGTTAGGATTGATGGATGTGACTTCAACTGCAGGTGAGTCTTCTTCAATATCAGAAAATTCTTTTGTTTGTTATTGAGTGGCTTTCCCCTCATCTGCATGCTCATCAAGTGTCTCTTCTGTTGCAAGAGCAATGATCAATGATGTTTCTGTAACAGATTCGTCAGTTGAGAGCTCATCATGACCTTCTTCTTCAGTTGGGAGTGCTACTTGCTCTGCTTGGGTGGCAACTGGATGAGCATCTCCTTCAGCAGCAGATGTCTTTTCTACAACGTCCTCGTCTGCAGGAGTTTCTTCAGGTTGCTCAAGTGCAGTCGACAGCATTTAAACTCCTTCAGCAGCCACTTGATCGATGATGTCATCTTCATCATCATGAGGGTCTTGTTAAGGTCGGTCACCTTCATTATAATCGCCATCATCGCCTGCTGGTTGATGTTCTCCCAGATCAAGTCGGGAGAGGTATTCATAGACCTCCTCGGTGGCAGCTTTGATGTGTTTTTCCAGAATCCTCTTGAGTTCTACTTCAATCTCTCGAGTGTTGACAAACTCAACGTGCCTAATATCTGAGCCTCTTGGTCTTCAGTGTGGAGTCCATGAACTCAAGAGCTCCATTGATCAAGAAGTGAGGTTCCTTAGGTCTTGTTGACCTGCTTACTTCCTTCTTTTGGATTTCAACTAATTGATGAATCTCCCCTTCCATCATTCTAGTTATGTCACCAATAAATGTTTGGGATTGGTCTGGATTGATCTGGTACAGTGTTTTGATTCCTTGGGGAATCAGCTTTGGTCTTGCAGACCGTGTAGTTCTCCTTGTAGTCCTTGCTAGTGCTTTTGGAAGTGGTGTTGGTGTTGTTCTTGGCCTCTTGATAAGTAGATTGTGTTGTCACACGAACTCCTGAATCAATTTATCACTTTGAATCTACTTCTTCATCTTGGCTTGAGTCCTTTCTACAAGCAGTTGGGTATATATGACTTTCTGTTGCAGTAGGTTTGCCTCGACTTCCTTGACCGTCTGCATAACTGATTCAATGATTTTCTCAGGAGAGGGCTTTCCTTGAGTTGTGGATGTTGTTGTTGTCCATACGGCAGTTACAGTGGTTGGTTGGTCATCTACAATTGGTGAAGTTTCCATTCTACTCCCTAAGAATGGAACAATAGTTGTTGTCGTTGTTGGCTCTGCTACAAGGGGTGTGATTATGAGAGTTAGTGCAGCAGAGGTAACTGAGGTTGGTTCCATCTGCAGAGCTGACATCTTGGCCTCGATTTCTTTTATCTCTTCGTGGGTATAGCCTTCTCCAGCGAGCCTTTGTCTGAACTCAGCTCAAGGTCCTTCTTTTATCTCTTGAAAGTTCACTTGAGCTTCCAAGATCAGGTTCTTCACGTTTTCATCTGCTCCTGCCTTCAGGAACTGAATTTCCATATTCGCATCATAAAGGGCGGTAATTTCAGGTACTTTTGGTGGAATTCTTGAAGAAGAGGGCTTAGTTATCAGCCCAGTCTGCACTATTGCAGACTGATCAATGACTTCCTCAGTCTGCACTATTGCAGATTGTGTTTCTTCTTCATTGAATTTGATTGGATCTGCAGCAGGCTTGTCGGATATGGTTTCCTCGTCGGAGGTATGCACAATGATTTTCCTCCTTGTTGCTCTTGGTTTCTTTAATTTCTGTTGAGCTCGCATCTTTTTGATCTGCTTCTTTGCATACCGCGTCTGTACTGTAGTAGTATGCACTACCATAGTAGTCTGCTTGGTCTTTCGTCTGGTCTGCACGTCCATAGGCTTTTGTAGCTGGTTTGCAGTCCTTTTGTGAGTCCTGTGGGAGCTTTTCCTATCTTCTTGATGTTTATCTGCTTGGATTGATTACATGATCTTCCTTTTTTTCCGGAGAGTTTCAGCTCCTCTTTGAGAAGGATGGTGATTATCCTTTCGAATAGTGGTAGTCTGGCCTTCACCGATCTAGCAAGTTGATACATGAGTAAACTAACCCAGTTTACTCTTGTTTTTGTAAGGATTGCACACATAATCTCTTGTTGATTGGAGGTTATTTGATCCTTACTGAATTCTTTGGAGAGAATGGCTTTCTTCATGATATCAGCAAGTAATTTGTGTTCTTTCGATAATAATCTCTTCATTGTTCTTATCCCCTTATTCCTTCTGTCTTATTGCACTCTTTGCTTTTCAATCCACGTTTAACAGCACTACTCAATAAGTCTCATCGGTTTCTTTTTAAAGGTTCAAGAAACGAATCTCAAAGCAAACAACGCACTGTTTCTGGAATGACACTTTCCCACTAGTGTTCCCTACCATTTCTTTCCTGATGCTGGCAGTCCACTATCTTCAGAATTTGTGTCGTTGCTACTTTAACTCAAATCCTCGCTTGACTGACTTCAAACCTCTAACCCCACCCTGACAATCACCTCTGCTACAATCCAGTCTGCACACAGTCTCTGTTACAACCCTAGTCTGCATCTCATACTTCAACCTTAGTCTGCACCCAATCTCTGTTGCAACCCTCGTCTCTACTCAGATCTGAATGAATTCATGCCTTGCCATGTTGGTCCTCGTCTGTAAGCTCAGTCCTTCATCCTGAAGCCTTTGAGTTCTTTTGTTGCTTATCAATGCACTAGCTGTTTATCCAAAGTCCTCTATAGTAGTTTGTATCTGGTGGCTTGCATGATCTTCATTCATCTGCAACCGTCTGCTCACTGGCATATACAACTTCCTACTTGACTTCTAGCCTAAACATACTTACTACATTATAACTAATGCATCTAAGTTTTGTTACATCAATTTCTATACAAATAGAGGGATTGCACATTTCTATCACAATGATAGACCCAAATTAGATAGACGTAATACAAGAGGAATTGAACCAATTCACAAGACTTAATGTCTGGAATCTGGTTCCTAAGCCTACAAACTACCCAATCATTGGTACAAATTGGATCTACAAGAACAAGATAGATGAAGAAGAAATTATCATAAGAAAAAAGCCAGACTAGTCGCTCAAGGCTACTCTCAAGAGGATGGAATTGATTTTGATTATTCTTTTGCACTAGTGACCAGATTAGAAGCTATTCGAATTTTCCTGGAGTATGCTGCTTCAAAATTCATGAAAGTATTTCAGATGGACATAAAAAGGGCTTCCCTGAATGGAAGACTTCAAGAAGAAGTATACATCAAATAACCTTCTGGCTTTGAAGATCCCGACCATCTAGACCAAGTCTACATGTTAAATAAATCTTTGTACGGGCTTAGAAAAGCCCCCAGAGCCTGGTATGACACTCTATTAGATTTTCTTACTGAAAAAAATTTTAGAAGGGGAGTCATCGATACCAATCTCATTAATGAATGCATAAGGACAAGCTTTTGCTTGTAAAAATATTTGTAGATGACATTATCTTTGCATCTACCGACCCTAAATTGTGTGAGAGATTCTCTAAACTCATGTAATCATCTTTTGGGATGAGCATGATGGGAAAACTAAAATATTTCCTTGGATAATAGGTAAAAAAGATGAATAATGGCACATTCATCTCTTAGACAAAACTATTTGATAGACATCTTGAGAAAATATGGAATGGAGTCATATGCCCATATGAAAATTCCCATGAACACATCTGTCAAACTTGACAAAGATGAGAATGGGAAATCTATTGATGCTACCAAATATCGTGGCATCATTGGATCACTTTTCTATCTGACTGCGAATAGTCTTGATATAATATTTTCTATGTAGAGATGCAAGGTTCTAGTCAGATCCCAAACAATCTCATCTGAATGCAATTAAGAGGATCATCAGATACCTCAAGGGAACTCCCAATAAGGGTATCTAATTACCTAATCTGCCTATTTTATACATTATTGGATTTTCTGATGCTAATTTTGCAGGATGTAAAATTAATAGAAAAAACACTACTTGCACGTGTCAATTCTTAGGACATAGTATGGTATCCTGGTCTAGCAAAAAGTAGAACTCAGTTGCACATCTACTACTGAGGCTGAATATATGGCTGCTGAAAGCTATGTTGCTCAGATACTATGGATGAACTCACAACTATCCCACTATGAATTTGACTTTAAATCTTGTCCCATTTACTATGATAATATCTCTATAATTGCTATCTCAGAGAATCCTTTTTTTTTTTCATTCATATACTAAGCATATACATGTTCGTCATCATTTTATTGAAGATCATGTTCAAAAAGGAAATGTGTTTCTACACTTTATCTCAATTGATTAATAGGTAGCAGATATCTTTACAAAACCCTTAGATAAAAAGAGGTTTTCTAAGTGTGTGCAGATCAGAAGACAACAACAATTCTTATTAGAGTTCATCTGACGAAAGCTCATCTAAAGATCTAGCAATGTTCATCTGGTTTGACCAAATTCATCTGAAAAGAAGTGGTGATCATACATGGGTAACATCTATTACAACTCGTATCTCTGATTGCTTGAGTGCTTCAAGTCTTTTTGATTTATCTAAATGCATTAATTAAAGGGGAGGAATCTTGACTGATAATCACAAATAAGGGTATTACATGATTAAAATTAATTTGTATTAAAAGACGAATTTGTATTAATTTGTACTAAACTATTCCAATCCCCCACTTACATCACATGCAGTTTTGATGATTACATTCACTTAACCCCAACTACACTCAATAATTTACACTTTATCATTGATCATAAACACCATTCGATTTATCTTCAAATTTGCTAATTTCATTAATTCATCTTTTAATACAAATTAATTTTCATAAACACCATTCAACTCTCTCTCTCTCTCTCTCTCTCTCTCTCCCTCCCTCCCTCCCTCCCTCTTTCATAAACCAAACCACAAAAATGGCACCGAAATCCAAAACACCACAAAACATTATAGTATTCTACATAGGTCTGGCTGTGAACTTCGCTACTCTGAGGATTGCGTATCCTTAGTACTTTGGGATAGTTGATTTACTGCTATTTGAGGGGTTGTAAGACATTCTCAGAGCTACATCAAAGATATTCTATGATCATGTGAAGGTCATGATTCAGAACGCTGTTCTACAAGGCAGCGTGACATCAGATTTCAACACAACGGTCAGGGGCAAGGTCTACAAAATTGACATGAATACTCTACGTGTCACCTTCAGGCTAAATTCTTCAAATGTAATAGAGGTATCAGATAAGGTCATGTATGAAGGCTAGAAGAAGATAATTGGAAATGCAAACATTCTATTTGGAAAGATTCCGGTAAAGAATTTCTCATATGAGTATGGGGCTCTGGCGCTGATCATCAAGAAGTGCATCATGAGTCAAGGCACATTTGCAGATCAAGTCTCCACGGGGCAAACTAGATAAAAAGTATTCAATATTCGATAAAGTCTGATGAAACACATCGAAGACATTAGAAAGCATCTTGCCCATAAAAGGTGCTTTGGGAGGATTCTAAGCGTGTTTCTAAAATGAACTAACTCTGTCAAAGGGGTATCTGATACTCCCTTCACTGAAGATAAGTCCATCTCCTTTAAGAAACTAGAGGGAGGAGAGTCCTTAGACTCTGCCCTAGAAGAGCCTCAGCTGAAGAAAAGAAAGGTGGACATAGCTGGGTCATTTCCTATTAAAACAGTACCATTGGCTCTAGTGGTAGAACAAGAAGAAGACAAATCTGATGATGAAAATCATGTCTCTTTGGTTAGACGTGCAAAACAAACTCAGAACCTTAGGGAACAGATGAACCCTCAGACCTCTGCACATAGAGTTTAGACGACAAAAAGCCAGACTCCATCAAGATAAGTTGGTCAAGCCCATTAGACTCCATCTAGAGCACCTTAGACAAGAGAGGCAAGATGAGCTAAAAAGGCTCCTACAGACGCGTATGAGCAAATGGGAATGACAGACAAATAACTCCAAGAAGGCCTGACCAGTGTAATGTTAAATGGAGACACTGAAAAGTGTGAAAGATGGGGATTCAAGCTAATTGGAGCAATTGGAACTAACATCCGAAATGCCATAGCTAATCAGTGGAGGCGATCTGGAAAGGTAATGAATACCACAGAATACTCAGCTGAAGCATGGAAGCTCGTCTGTTAGGTAGCAGAGGCAAGGCTGTATGATCTGAACAAGGAAGTCTTTTGCCTTGATATATCCAATCATATCGAACCCTGACAAACAACAGCCTACATCATCTGCTCAGCCAAGACAGACAAAAATCCAACATCAGAAGAAGAAGACCCTAAGGATTATGCAGACTACTATATGTATCCAACGGAGGAAGACATTGAGGAGCAGTGCATATCCCAAAGGGAAACTTTGACAAAGAAGCCACCACCATCAGAAGAAACACAACCAACTCCACCACTATCATTAGAAAGACAACCACAACAACATCAACAAATTGGCTCACCAACAAACAGAGCCAACAGATTATGCCAACGATAGGAATCTCATGAACTGAAAAGGTTCATTGAGAGTTTGGTGGAGGTAAAAAGGACATAAATAATCGAGTTTATCAAAGAGATTGTGAAGTCAGATGCAGTTCATATGAAGAGGAAGACAACAAAGCTCTCAGATCAGATCTTCCAAATAGACAACAACATGAGGGCCGAATTAAGCAGACTGACTATCTTAGTCGAGCCCAAGTTGAAGCTGGTAGAAGACTTTGTGGATAGATTTGTGAACGACATGGGAATTGAGTTTCAGGATCTCAGATAGAGGGATGCTACGTTCAATGACTTTATGATCAAGCACAAGTTGGACACATCAGATAAGTAGAAACAGACTCTACTCAAGGTACAAGACACCCTTACAAAGGTGAAGACCTTTGAAGCCTCTCTAGTCGATATCAGATCTGGGACGTCAAGTCTGAAAGATGACATAGCTCATCTGTCCTAAATCTTTGAGGTTTTAGGGGTTCTAGCACTTGGAGATTCGAAAATCTTACAAGGTTGATAGTTGTTGTGAGGAGGCCTGTCAACATCATTGAGGATTTGCACAGGGGACAAATAGACAGCTATCAATGTCAAAATAGTACAACAATAGGTTCTAATTCCCTGAGCATATAAAAGGGGATTGATCGAGCACGGAGAAATTTGACGACGATTTTGGATTTCATTTGCAAGTAAGAAAAATCCCTCAAGTGTTGAACAATCGTTCTCAAGAGCTATGAAGAAACATTTGAGGCAAAGAGTTCACTAGTCTGCATCAAGAATAATATCTACAGTAGAGCTTTTGGAGAAGATCTGTATAACGATCTAGGTTCTAGTCTTAGCAAGTTCTGTATTTGTAAGGGGTTGTTTTGTAAGCCACAAATAAGAAGATAGTTAACTCACCTTTAGGCATGACCACGCTCGTTATCAGGGACAGACTGAACTAACCCTTCGTTGAATAATTGACAACTATTGTTTGAACCAATATAAAAATCTTGTGTCCTTTATTACTGTTCGTCTTATACTCAAAACTGTTAGAAAATAATCCAGTCACATAAGAGACAGCTTTGAAATACTTTTGTCTTTACAGAAACATATTCCGCAAGTCTACAGGAGGTTAAATGTATACTAACCAAGAATAGGCTACAGTGAACAGTGAAATTTTTTGAATAGCTAAGTAACCCCCTCCTTGTAGGCTATTCATTTTAAACTCTGTGATTCACAGTGGTGACGAGAGTTGAGGGACATGGCATATTGGGAAAGAGATAAGACAGTAGAATTGCCTTTTTGCAGTTGTGATTGTGTCTACAGAAGGGATTCCATGGTGCTGAGGGATTAGCATCCCTTGAGTAATAGCCTCCAATACAGTGTATTCCTCAAGTGCCACTTCTGCAATAAGGTCAATTCCACCTGGCATTGCCTCAGCTTCCTGTATGATCTCCCCTTGGGTTATTACAGTTAGTGCAGAAGGGTCAAGCATAGAAGATTCTGCAGCAACCTAGTCAATTGCTTGATATAGCTCATCACAGAGTTGTCAGTAGGGAGAGAATCATTTCCATCATTATTGTCTTTAGCAATTTTATGTGTAAACCTTCCATTAGTGACAATGCCAAGATATAATTATTTAATATTTTCTTTGTGGCACTCTAGATTAGTTCCCCTAGCTTGATCTTCATCTTTATGGTGATCACAAAGTCAAGAAGAGCCTATTTATCCTTCGAGAACTCTTGACATTTGTGATTGTTGTCACTATATCAGATATTAAGGGTCACGCCTATATCTGATGCATAGTTAGAAGTATCAGTAGGCCTGCCATCTTCTTTAACCTTTGTATGGAAAGACTCACTTCTAGAGTCAGATGTGGGAATGCATAGAATTCCATATATAATGTGTATACTCAATTTGATGGTTAGGATTCCAGTCTACTCCTATGTCACCTACGGGAGAAAGAATCGGATATTTCTCTTTGTAATCTAATAGTAGACTACATTGGCTTATTTGCTTGTTCGTTATGGGTGTGATATCCTCGTGAGAAACTGACTCTTTATTGCATAACCTCGAGCAAGAAGGTGAAAAAAGCTCCTTTTTTCCTTCTTGTAACCCCCTTTCTACTTATATGCCTATAGGTCTTTAGTAGAACCTAAAGATTTTTCTTCTTCTTTTTAGCTCATGTAGGAATAGCTTCTCTTCAAATGGGGAGGGCTCTTCCAGCACTCTTTCCAGCTAGAAGAAAGCAACCAACAAAGAAAGACAACAATCTTCTGGGGCAGTCTTATCCCATGAAAGGTAAGGAAGGAAAAGTACTATACAATATTGAAGGTTTTCCCAAATTCTACACCGTAAAATTCATGAAAAAATAGAAACATGAAAAAGTCGCTAAAAATGATTCGATGTACCTTTTTATCCTATTTTTCCTATAGGTATAAATTTGTAATGATATAAAGGGGATTGATTAATAGGACGCTTATTATCCTTCCTTGGCCTTCATGTGCTCCTTCTTGTGCTAGGTGGCATTGGGGGTCTTGCTTGGCTTGTGGTGGTGTTTTGTTTTGTGGTGGTTTGTTATAGCGCTAATGGAATGATGGAGGTACTTGTTGAGGTAGAGAGGATGCCTACAAGCTCTGTTTCGTGGGTCACTTGAATGGCAGTTGCAACTTGAGCTTACATTGTAGGATCAAAGAGGGATACTGTGATTGATGCATCAAGGAGATGAGCACCCTCCTGTATGACAATATATGCAGCAAGGACAACATCGACCTCAATTTGTTTCTATCCTCTCTTAGGCTTGGGTTCTTTAACCAGAACTGTCTTGCCTTTGGTATTTACATGCGTTATGGGTTGAGGTTGTGTGGATTGGTTAGATGACTATCTTATCGAGATGGATGTGATTGTTTGAGGTATTAGTTATTGGTGGTGGAACTTCTGGTTCTATGGTGTTTGGGTTGGACTCATCGATTTTCATTGTAGATGAGATAAGCTCTTCTCTTTCTGTAGGAGTTAGTGTGATGGTGGCTTCAACTCGTAGATCCTTCAGTATATGTTGAATCATCTCAATTATGGTAATGATTATAGGCGGTGGACTTTCTGTTGGAGCAGTTGGGTTTACATCTCTTGCATTGAGGATTGAGTTTGTTGCCCTGGACTCTTCTACGGTAGGGCTTGACAGTACTTCCTTCGAGGCCTTGCTACTCACTATTGAAGAGGTATCAGAAGGGATGATAAGTTCCTTCGTGTGATAGTCGTGGTTTTTGGCTTGGAAAAAGCGTTTGTGATGCATACTAAGACTATCCTAGCTTAAAGTTTGTTAATCACTCAAATTTTATATATTAGGGATTTAGACTCAACACAAGTATATGAAGTTACCCACTTTTAAAACTAAGGGGGGTTATGTGTCTTGCAAGAGAGGTTATATGTCTAGTTTTGAAAACCTAGTATACTTATTTGTCCAGTTTTAAAACATAGGGGTTATGTTTCTTTTATCTACTTTTGAAACATAACCCCTGGGGATACTTTGTCTAATATTGAAATCCATTTTTAAAACTAAGGGGGGTTATGTGTTTTAGGAGGAAGGTTATATGTCTAATTTTGAAAATCTAGTATATTTATTCGTGTACTTTTATAACATAGGGATTATGTGTTTTTTGTCAAAATCTTAGGGAGTTATGTGTAATTTTTTTTTTATAAAGTTGATTTTTGGTTTATTGTTGTATTTTCTAGGTCCCATAATTTTTGTAATGACATGCATGCGAAATCTAGTTTGTGATAATCAAATAATATTTTTATGAAATTATTGAAAATATATTAAATATATATAAATTTATGAATTTTAATTTAGAAAATAACATTTAACCCCATCAACTATCATCCTGTTATATTTTATCCCACTAAATTATAATAATAGTCACTTAATCCCCTTAAATTTTAAAAAATCTTGATTTTTGATACATGATCTCTCTCAAAATATACTCTTTTGTTTTTTCAAAAAAACCCTTTGAAAGGGACATCTATTAATTTTCAAAATTGAAAGAGTTATATGAAAAAGGTCGAAAGTTCAAGGGATAAAATTACGTGTCCGGTTCAGAATTAAAGTATATAACTTAAAATATTATTAATATTTTATGATAATTTTAAGAAAAATGATATCTTATCATTTTATAATACAAATCAAAATTTATGATAATAAATTTTTGAATCAAATTTTTATAATTATTTTAAAACGAAAAAAATATGTTATTCCATTAGATAAAACAAAGTAGAAAAAACAAAACATGGAAATGCTTGGCCGCAGAGGAGATGTGGCGGAAATAGCTCCACTGAATAAAGCCACCAACGGCGAACGAACAGCTAAATTGAAATTCATTCAGACCTCAAGGTTCCCATGGCCATGTGTTGGGCGTTGTCAGTTCCTCGCTGCTGTAGCTCAAGCCGGTTAAGTATCAAGAACCAGAAGAAACCGGAGCAGCGTGCAAGCGGTAATTTGGAGCACACGTATGAA
The DNA here is from genome assembly GCA_001925005.1 of Drosera capensis. NCBI lineage: Eukaryota > Viridiplantae > Streptophyta > Magnoliopsida > Caryophyllales > Droseraceae > Drosera > Drosera capensis. The sequence goes on from LIEC01012051.1 coordinate 25,649, forward strand.
TTGCTAAAAAAAGATGTAGAATTTCTGAAGAATCAGTTTACGGCAGGGTGGAGGTGGGCGAACGATGCGTTGCATGTGCCGAAGATCGCGAAGACGGTTGATGATTTCGTATGGCTTCGTGTTTTGGAAGATGCAAATGCTCAATCTTTTCAGCGTCGTCCCTCGTGGCATCAACCCCACTATCCAGGTTTTGGTCCTCTCCTGATTCTTCTGTTAATTGCGTTCTCTCTCTCTCGATTTGATTCTTGGGCAAGTAGTACTATACGTGAATAAATATGTGTGACTCGTTTTCCGGTTGCTACTATCACTAGCATCAGTAGGGTTTAGGGTTGCCATTTTACCGATGTGGAATTGCATTTTGTTCTATGTACTCGTCTATGAAATTTTATACCACGTTATGCTTAACAGTGACTTTTCCATGTTAAGGTGCTCGGTTCCCTTGATGCTGTATATGTGACGGATCACTGTAGCGACTGCACTTCTATGCACCTCTTTATTCATCTTGTGGGCTCTGGAATGTATAGCAATCTTATATACATATTTTTCCAGTTTTGTACTATTCATGTCCGGGTTGACTGTAATTGTTCAGATAATACTAAAAAGGGTATTTATTATATGTGTTTTATGATTATTATTTACTAGTTTGGTGGATTTCATGTAGAGCCAACAACTTAGGGGGTGTTTGGTATTGTTGCTTAAAACTGGAGAAACCAAATCCAGTAAAAGAAACAAAAAACTAGTAGCGAAAACAAAATTCATTTTATAAAATAAAATGATTTTGTATAAAGGAATCTTAAATAATTTGTATTTAGATGAAACGGAAAACAAACACAAAAAATCATTTTTTCTGTTTTTATGTTTGGTCCTTGTTTCATCTGTTTTTTAAAATAGGAAACAGAAATGATAGCAAACAATTTTATTTCGTTAGTCATTGAAACAAAAACAAAAAACAGGAAACAAAAAGTGATATGTTAGGGCCAAAACCCAAGAGGAGAGCCCAATCCCAAAAGAGTAGTCCAATAGGAAGGAAAACCTCTCTAATTTATAAACCACTTCATGGTTTCCCACGTAGTCGATATGGATAAACCCCACATCGTAACATGATACCAAACAGACCCTTAATCGTAATTCTTATTTTCCCCTTGTTTTTTTTGGTAAAAAGGAATGAAGTATTAGTAAGAGCTCCCGTATGGTCATCCGAACAAAAAGACTTGTATTTGTGGGTGTTAATTGTTTTGCTCGATTAGCTTATCCTCTATGAACACTTATTGTTTGCTGGTTTTAGACACTGAGATCAGTTTGTTTTATTGGTTCTCTCAGAATTGTAGGTATTTCTAGCAAGACTGCATGACAACCATGTTGATGAAGAGTGATCATGTCCAGAATGGGTATAGAAGTGTAATTGAGCAAACCTATATTTATTTAAGGACCAAGGAGAACAGTTACTGCACAGCCTTAGAAGCATATGGGGGTTCAAAACTTTTAGCAACATGTCCTTTAAAAATTGAACGGATCCTAAGCGCTTTTTAGAATCTTACAAACTTCTCCTTGGGGCAATTCATGTGCAAAGTAGAATCTTACATTGTGGATGATGAAAATCCTGAGACAAAGAAAATTCCTATTGAATTTCATAAAAATAAAGATCATATCTATCTTATAATTATTGTAAAAATATAAGATAATTTACAATTATGTAGATTTAGTGGATATTCTTGGAAATAAGGATATTTACATGGAATATCTTTATTTCTCCACATGTAAGATATTTTTCTAATTATCTTCTTAGCTAAAATCCCTAAAGATATGGTTTGGGGATGAAGCTAATAACTATAAATATGAGGCGTCTGAGGGATAGACCCAATCTCATATTCCATATACAATATACTTTGTTATTGTTCTTGCTCTTGGTCTTGGTCTTGGTCATCATCAGAAAGACTCGTCATCATCACGTTCACGTGGTCATCATCTAGAGATCGTCAATCCTCAACCGGTTGATCTTGTAGTTTTTTTTTTCTGTCCAAATGCCTATGAATAATGAATTCATTCATAAATCTCCGAAAAAACTATAAATATCAATCTCTGTTAATGGGTCGAGCATAACTTAAGGATGTGGTTTATGTACTCTCAATTTATCTGAGAGCTTTTCAGGGGTAAATGTTTGACTTATGGTGGGAATAGAACGGGAATTTGAATTTCAGTCCAACTCTTGTACTTTATATTAGACCTGCTCTTGGTTGATATTTAGCGCTTGAGTTGGTATCATTACTTGTAATCGCATCCTTTTCAAAAATATATGCAAACAAATCATGTATTTATCTCGTTTAATGGGTCCACTATGTCTTTGAGTTTTGTAACTCCTAAATATCTAACGGAACTCCTAATATCGTACATGCCTAAAGTCTATTAAACACCCCAACTAGATTAGGACCATTAGGTATGCTAACTATACCTTCATGTGCTAAAGCACAAAAAATTTATAACCAGTACAATATGCAGCTTTTGAATCCAATTGCCACTTACAGAGGCTTGTGAAATCCACTAACTGTCATATAACCACTCTTCTGCTTGTTAGCAATCTGCTATCCAAGAGGGAAGTCCATTAATCTTCATGATGTTTTGAGATTCACTGAGAACCATTGTGCAAGATGACCAACCTATAAATTTTTGTGATTTCTCACTAAAACCTCTACAATGCGATCTAATCTTAACATAAAAGATCAACCTTAGGCAAGAATCCATCAGATCTCCTTCTTAACTGCAGATGTTCCTTAAATTACAGGATGTAGATGAATCTTAGGACTCCCATAGATTCTGGGAAATGCTTTCGATAAACAATCACCATTGCTTTGCACTTCTTTTCGAAGTCTTCGAATTCTCGGCGCCGAATTTGCTTTCTTGATGGATCAAAATCTTGAAGCTCTTTGCTTTTGAAATTTGAGCTCATAAATATTGGAATCCTTCATGTCTTCTATATTGTGATTCCTGAAAAGAGATCTACTTTTATTGGTGACAAGTTCTGATCCCTTTTGCTTGATCTTCAGCTTCGATTGTTAGATCAGACATGATATCCAATAAATATAACTTGGATCCTGATATTCATTCTTGGGCACTAAATACGTGTGAAGTCGAACTGCTTGATTGTACTTCGCTACGAACAAGAATTATAGTGTCAAGTATTTGAAAAGATCACTAAGTAGCCGATATTAACAAGAATCATCGTGATCTTGAAGTAGCAGGTCTCCAGATGTAAATTGAGAAAATCTCCTTTCGATTGAGGACCTATGATTGACTGTTGTGCCTAGTCTCATGGAAGAGTAAGTAACAAAAAGTTGTCTCTAGATGTAGCAATGAGTCCGTATATAGGGCAATAACTCATGTGATTAACGAGCAGGGTTGGCTCAGAGGGTTGATATATGGGATTTGACTCGTATATCTTGCCACCCTCGTCCCACAAAGATTGCTAGAATACCTAGTAATTGGACTATTTAACACGTATTTCGATGTGCTTCTTACTATTTACAACTCAAACTATATTTGATGTTTCGCAAAAAAAATGAAGAAATTGTTTGTTCGTCCCTTAGACCAGTAACGTGACCAACTTTATGACTTATTTGGCCGATTGATGCAATCAATATGGGATGGAAGTAGTAGTTCTTATTAGTTATTTTGTCATAATGGGTAAGCTATATATATTCCATCTAATCCAGTGCTCCATGAAATAATCAAGCATATTGAAGCAATTTTTCACTTTGTACGTGAGAAGGTTCAAGCCAAGGCCATTTTGCTTCAACAGACCCGTTCAGAAGAGCAATTGGCTGATTTTGGTCGCATTGAGGGGGAGCAAATTAGAAATTATGTGCAACAAGTTGTGTTTGTTGATATCTACACCACACTTGGCGGAGTTTCAAGATATTTGGCATGGTTTTTCAATTGAATTTTGGCTCATTGTACAGAAACGTAGCCTTATTGTTAAATTTCTCTTTATTTCTGCATCTAAGCCTTTGACGGTGGATACATTCTTCTTTGGTTTACTCAGCTATTCTCTTTTTCTTTATCCACTGGTCACTTTAAGTTTCTACTTAAGTTCTTTTTCTTTTCTTTTCTTCTTTGTTTCTCCTTTTGCAGCGCTCTCTGGATTGGATTTGTTTGTGGCTGATCTCAGAGCTATGGAGACATATGCTAATTTCTTTTACTGCATGTCAAAGATGTGGTCTCATCCACTTCCTGAATTCTATAATCCTGATGAAATTGTGGGGTACTTCAACTGCAGGCCTCAAGTTGTGGCTCTTCGACTTATTGAGGTTGTATGCCCTTTACTGTGCTGCACTTTCTTATTAGTAATTGATGTGATCTTAGTTGGTATTCTTGTTTTCATATATTCTTTTGTGGTGCTATCATGTTAGGGAATATCTTAGTTCTACAAGATGGGAAAATGATATTTGCTGCAAGCAGCATCCATATCATTTCGCCTGAATCTTTCGTATCGGTCTGTTGCAAGATTTTTATCTGCTGAATCGGTCAATACGGATCTGAAATGCATGAATCACTTGGATCGAGGGTGGATCACGATTGGCTTTTATCGAATCCGTTATGTTTCGGCTGATATTGCTAATATACACCAATATGGCAAAACATTTCAAGAATTTAATAAAAGACATGAATCTATCCATTTATAACTCCCATAATTGGCCTGCCTAATGAGGAAATCAACTAAATTGGCATGCAATGCCTACAAATAAGCAAGTTTCAAACAAGGAACACAAGCAATTGTTTCTTAAGGTGCTTGTGATTTGCAATCACGCATAAGGAATGCTCTGTAATACTGTTAATTAAGTGTATAAATTATGCATAAATTTTGACATCTACTTGGTGGAAGACAATAACATACTACCCCAAGCCATAATATGCTATATGCTGTTAGTCATCCATGTAATAACCCTACTATCTTTCATTTCTTATTCTTCAAAGTTCCATAGAAAATTTCTCTTCATGAAGTGAGGGTCTTCCGTTAAAGCTTCTCATTTGTCAGCAATAAGACAAATACAAATGAACAAGGCCATATAATAAAAAAAAGTTGAGGGGGTAAAGTACAAAAAGTCGAAAGTTCAGGGAGGTTAAATGCATTTTCCCTTTTACTTATTACCAAATAGTGATACTTATATATAGATTAGTTATGAAAGAGAAAAAATTGACTTAATTACCCTTAACCTTGAAAAGGAAGTAAATCATGCTCTCCCTCAAAAAATAGAAAACTGTCTCCTCACACATATTCAATTTTCCCCACTCCACCCAAATCGAATCCTCGATTTCGACTCTGTACGAAAAAAAGTCAAATATTGAGGGTTCGCTGCAATAACATCATGAGGAACCTTTTGCATTATCGGGCCATGTCTAGATCATTATCTTTTGTCCTTTATGTGCGTAAACAATTGTGACGACGATAATTTTATAAATGGTATTGAGAGTGAGACGCAATGTTAATAGGATAGGAGCATTGTTATCATGTCCTTTTGTCTTCTTCCTATATCGACAAACAATGCACGATGTTTACAACATAGGCACACTGTTTATATTATTTTTCTAGTAATTTTCATATGGTGAAACGCGTGGACCAAACAGTGTGTAGTGTCTATGACATAGATGAATTGTTTAAATCTTTTCCCACATCATCTTTCATATGGTGCAAACACGCTGTCCCAAACAGTGCGCAATGTTTATGACATAGACACACTGCATATTTTCTTTTCCTCGTCATTTTGCATTGTCTCTAGCAGTGCACAAGACCTTTCGTATGTATTTTTTTTAAATTTTTGTTTTGACGGCTCATTCATCTGGCATAAATGGGATTCTCGTGGTGAAGGAAAAATAAATTGTATCTAGATATTGTTTGAATAGTTTTAAATTTAAATTTAAATCAAACGTGAAACATATGTTTTATGGTAATTGATACTCTCTTCGTCCCAATTTAGATGCAACCATTTAACCCGAGATGAGATTTTATGTGTTGAATTGTTATGGATTTTGGTGAAGAAAGTATTTTTTTAGTGGTAGTGGGGTTTTTGTAGTATTGTGAATGTAGATAGTGGATGCTCTGTGACAGATAATGATCATTTGGTATTTTTTATATGAAATGGTTACTAAATTGAATAAATCACAAGTAAATTGGGACAACCCAATAAAAAAAGTGGTGCATGTATATTAGGACGGAGGGAGTATAAATTGAGTACCACTATTTGATAAATTAGCACAAAAAATGACACCAAATGGTAATCGGCATTATAATATATTATATGCGTTTTGTATTTAGATTTTAAATGGGTGAAATATGACATATACTGATGACATACACCGTCGAATGATTTTTGTTATTAGATATAAAATAAGAAAAAAATAGATGGTTTGCCCATTGTCATTTTGATGGTTCGTCCAAGACAAATTTGGATAATTAGATATATATTAGAATAAATTAGAATTAGAATTAGATATTTTCGTTTTGATTTCTTTTTTAAAATTTTTATATTTTTTAACACTTGTTAAAATTGAAATCTATTTTTTTTTATTGTGTTATTTTCGTTTTTTTTATACTAAAATTCAGATTTTTTTCCCTAAAAGTAGATGGTTTGCCATTTGACGCGTAGATGGAAATTGAAATCTATTTGTTTTATTGTGTTTTTTAATAAAATTGATTTTTTTAAAAGATGATTTGTCTTTGACATAGATGGTTCGATGTCAGGCAATGTTGGGTAGTTAGATATATAATATATTCGTTTCTATTGTGTTTTTTTTAGTAAAATTGAATTTTTTTTTAAAAAATAGATGGTTTGTCGTTTGATATGTAGATGGTTCGATGTTAGACATAATTAGGCAATTAGATATAGATTATGTATGTTAGATTTGAGCATTTTATTAAAAATTGAAATCTATTTGTTTTCATTATGTGTTTTTTTTTCGTTCAGGGTTGGGGTTTAGGGTTTTTTAAGTAAAATTTTGTGATTAAAAAAAGATTGTTTGCCATTTGGCTTGTAGATGGTTCGACGTTAGACAAAGTTATATATCTCGAAAAGAAGGAGCTGCTTTTAAATCAGCCAAGTAGGCTGCACACCCGCTCAGATCTTTGTTTAAAATTAATTGTTTTAAAATTTTCAAATTTTAAATTTCAAAAAATGGCAAGTTATGTTTTAAATTTACAAGGAGTTGCAGCCTGCTTGGCTGATTTAAAAGCAGCCACTACAACCTCTATATATGTAGACCATTGTATCACCAAATAAGTGACCTCTATATATGTAGACCATTGCATCTCCAAATAAGTGGTTCCAATAAATGCTAACTTTTGCATTAATTATAAACTTAAAACTTTTAATCTCAATCATTGATCTTCCAATCCAATGTTCTAGCCACACATAACCTTATATATGGGTAGCCATCTTTCAAGCTTCCACTTCATATTACAGAAATTATAGTATGATGATTTATATTGTGTGCAGCATATTTTGCTCATGAGGAGTTGTTTGTTGAAGGTGCACAGTTACCAAATTCTGTTATGAATTTTGCCAGAGTAGGGAGTACATTGGATAGGTTATGTCAAAGGATTCTAACTATTTGCATCCATTCCCTTCTAAATCTTGTGTATTTGTTTTGTTTCCTTGTATGAAGGTGTTCTCTGCATTCTTTTTCACTGTCATTAAAATTCGTATGTCAAGAGACCAGAGCATTCTCAGATTTCGCAGAGTTGACGGGGATATTAATGGCACTCGGTACCAATATGATTTTGGAGTAGTGCTGAAAGAAACAATGCTAAACTTGGGTCCTACATTTATCAAAGGTCAGAGTAGTACTATGCTTGTTGGTTTCTTTATATTGCTACTACTTTTTGTCTTTCTCTTGCTACTGACCATTAACTGGATGGGGTAATGTGAGTCATTTCCCCTTGCCTGCAATCGAGAGAAAAAAAAAAGATATAGATAAAGAATTGGCAACCAAAACATGTGTACATAGTTATGTCTGTCACGTATTTCTTTATTTGATTATTTGATATATATTATTTTTTACATTTTCTGGTTCCATTACACAGTCGGGCAGTCTCTTTCAACAAGGCCTGACATCATTGGGTTTGAGATTGCCAAGGTAAGTTACTAGTGTCTATGCTGTAGCTCCTTGTTTCATTTGGTTTAATACTTTTGGAGATTTGTTGATCACTTATACCCTCCTGTAACTTTTCTTGTTATTTATTCGAAGCATTTGAAATGTTGGATGAATTCAAAGAAAGGTGTGGCTAGTATTTTTAATTTTGGAAAATGATCGGTGCTGCAAGCAGCAGCTGCGAACCACACTGAGGATAAAGAAAACCTACTGAAAACACAATTGTGAGTGGGGTTTTTGTACAGTCACTGAGTTTTCTGTATAGTCAGTTGGGGTCTTGTACACTAGTGGTGTTTTTCTGCATGCAGTGTATTTATTTGGTTGTAGGCTGTGGGTTATCTCCATGTCCTGTAGGGTTGTAGCAGCCAATTAGCTATCTATTGCAGCACACACAACGCACCCTTTTTAAATCGAGGAAGTGATCAGTGCTGCAAGCAGCTGTGAACTAGGTGCTACGAACTCCACTGTGGTAAAGAAAACCCATTGACAACAAAATCGTCATTGTGATTTTTGTACATTGAGTGAGTTTTCTGTATATTCAGTTGGGTGTTTGTACAATCACTGGGGTTTCTCTATATGCAGTGTGTTTTTTTGTTGTTGGTAGTGGGTTTTCTTGATGTCCAATAGGGTTACAGCAGCCAACTAGCTGCCTTTTGCAGCTCAAATTGTGCATCCTTTTAACCTTTTTCACCACTTTGACATGCCTAAGGCGGTGCTTAATACATGAGTGCCAGGTCCTAGAATCAACATGCCCTCGTTTTTCCTTTTAATTTACTAATGTTGCCATGTGGCATCAAGAACCCTGCCAATCCAGTGAGGAAAAAAGCATTGATTAGTCTTTCTTCTTGGTATTTATCATACTCTACATTGCTTTTATGTATCTTCTTTTGGTTCTTTGCTTTTCATGCTCATTTTTTGTTGTTGATTTTTGAATTTTTCTGCTGTGCTGCTGCAAATTTGCAAATGTTACAGATTTTTTTTTTTTTTAATATCAATCTACGCTCACTGCATTGATATATTAAGATATCGTTAGTATCTTGAGTCTTGCATGTAATGCACTTTTCTCTTGTTGAAGCAGGCACTTGGCGAGCTTCATGAGCAGATTCCTCCTTTTCCACGCACTTTAGCTATGAAAATCATAGAGGAAGAGCTAGGTACTCCAGTGGAGAGAAGCTTCTTCTATGTGTCTGAGGAACCTGTAGCAGCAGCTTCATTTGGACAGGTGATTCCTTATAAAGTTGTTAGCGTCATGTACTTGCTTGTTAATGTACTGATCGTGCAGTAAGAATAGTATTAAGGTATTCATCAACTTACCTAATGTCAAAAGACACCTAATTATCTTTCAAAAAAGACACCTAATTAAGAACGGGGTTTGGGAATGGAAAATATATAGAACCTTACTATGCAAATGGGGAGACTATTTCTAACAAGAACTGCCCTGCAATTCAAGAAATTCTTGAAGGGAAACACCTGATTAATAGCAATGGTTGCTGAATCAAGAATTGATAGTAATGGCTGATGAGCAAGGCCCAAAGAAGAAATAAGAACCTAAAGAGCAAAAGGGAAGTGTTTGTTGTCAATTGTTGTAGCTTCGAAGTGTTTCATGTCTACTGTCGTGACTTCCTACTGGAGTGTTTTTGTCTACTGATGTGGCTTCGTCACAAGTTGAAAATACTTCAATTTAAGGGGGAGTGCTAGAATATTAGTTATTTTATTAAGATATTGCTAGGTATAATTTTATGTTAGAATATCCATGTTTTCTATTTTAGAATTATTACTTAGATATTATGTTTTCTGGTTGTTGAGAAGTTGGCTCAACTAGAATGACTTGTTTATCATTGATAATGAAAGGAGTATTTATACAATGACCTTGATAACAAAATAACAAACTCTAACTAACTCTAACAAACTTCTAACAATTTGTAATAAACAATGACGACACAGTTCTAGAATGTTCTAGTATTCTCCACACTTCCCCGCAAACTGGAGCATATATGTCTAATAAGCTCAGTTTGGAGGTGAAGTGACAATGAAGAGGTCGAGATAAGGTTTTTGTGAAGATATCTGCAATTTGGTCACCAGCTGGTATATGTTGCAGCTGAATTGTCTTCTGTTGAACCTTTTCACATATAAAGTAACAGTTAACCTCTATGTGCATCATTTTTTCATGGAAGACTGGATTCTCAGCAATGTGGATCACATTCTTATTATCACAGTAGAGAGATGGAGGACTAGGTAACTGAACACCGAGTTCAGATAGGAGGTTTTCAAGCCAAGTCAGCTCAGAGGTAGCTAGAGTAACTCTATATTCTGTTTCAGCTGATAAACGAGTACAATTGTTGGTTTCTGGTGCAGTGATGGCTAGGGTTTTGGTTTTGGGAAAAGAGGTTTTGGGATTCTAGGATTTCGGGGCCAAGATCTTTGGCTCTGATATCATGTTGAGAAGTTGGCTTAACTAGAATGACTTGTTTATCATTGATAATGAAATGGGTATTTATACAATGACCTTGATAACAAACTAACAAACTCTAACTAACTCTAACAAACTTCTAACAATTTGTAACAAACAATGACGACACTCTTCTAGAATGTTCTAGTATTCTCTACACTAGTTAACTTATTTCCTATTGTAATATTTCATTATCTTGTACTTGACTACTATATAAATATAGAGTATGTCTTCATAAAGTCATCATATTCTCCTCCCTTATTTTATGTCGTAGCAAAGTAATGTTCTTTTTCTTTCAATTTCATTGAAGAACATAATGTTTCATTCTGACTGTACCAACCAAACTACTCAGATGGAATGCATTAACTCATTTCATTATCATCTCCATTCCCATTCCCATTAGAATACTACATTCCATTCCATGTCAAACCATTTCGGAAACGATAAAGTAATGACATTTCTATAAAAATGTTGGCTGTCTGCGCAACATCTTTGTATTTGCAGTAGTTCCTACACACCTTGGTTTAATTTTCTCATTTCTTCCCACAGTAGAGCTACACTATTATATGTTTCTGGCTGTGTTTGGTTGAGCGGCTTATCTAATATTTGGAAATTAGGATTGAGTTGCTTGAGCTTCAAACTTCTGTTTTTGACGAGCAATTTCCACTCACTTCAGCTATAGCTAATGAACTACTCCCTCCGTTCCACAATAAGTGCAACAGTTTACCCCGGGCTTTGTCTATGCAAACTTTGACTAGCATGAGGGTCTATCAAATATTATTTTATGCAAATTTGTCGTGAAACATTATAATATATACATTATGTACTTCCAGACGACGAAGGTTGTGACTATCGAACTATCTTTGATATAAGAACAAAATACATCAATACATGTCTTGAATAGTGTCATTTTGGAAAGGTCCCACTCTTCATGGGACGGAAGGAGTATCTAGTTGACTCTCAAATTAGTGGTCATGGATCAACTTGTTAACACTCTTGTTTGTTGGCATCGAAATTTTCTCTACGTGTGTGATATATTTATGTTGCTTTTTTTTTGAAAAAAAATAAAAAATTGTTTCTGCTTCTCTTTAACATTGTATGCTTAGCAGGTTTATCGAGGAACTACTTATGATGGTTGTGATGTTGCTATCAAAGTTCAACGGCCTAATTTGCGTCACGTGGTTGCTCGTGATATCTATATTCTCCGTCTTGGGGTTTGTATTCACAATTGTAAATTTTCAGCCTTGATTTTGCATGAGTTTGAGTGTCATGTTTTTAGGTTATTTCAGCTGGAGTTGCTGCAAAAGATTGCGAAGAGAAAAGGTGATCTTCGCTTATATGCTGACGAGCTTGGGAAAGGTTTGATGGGTGAATTGGACTACACACTGGAAGCAGCAAATGCATCGGATTTCCTGGTATACTTTCTTGTTTTCTACTTTGTTGCATCTTTCGTTTGATTTCTATTGAAATTGAGTATGGGGCTATTGAGGCTGCTTATTGCTCAAGCTGATAGGAGTCAGGGAAGTTTTGGTTCAACTCCCTTATGCAATGTTCCAGGCTTGGATTTGGACTTGACTTCAATTCGAGACTCAAAATGCCGTACAAGCTTTGGTTGTTCATACTGTGCCTAAGCTTCCAAGCTTGAGTTTGGTTTTTTTCCTTGCAAGCAATGTTTGTTTTTTTTTTTTTCCCCTTCCTTGCAAGGTTAGTCAATTCTTCCCTCCGTACCACAAAACTTGCAACACTTTAACTTGGGAATTGTTGAGGAAAACTTTTGTAATTAAACACTAGTTGTAGTATAAATTATGTACTTTAATACAACGTTGCTTGCGAGACGATTGAGCATTGTTAGCTACAAGAACAGAGCTCATCAAAATGTCAATTGGAGATTGATTTTTTTTTGTTTTTTGGAATATTACATTTTTTGCGGGACGGAGTCATGGAGGGAGTATTATAAAGCACTAATTGTGAAACTGGCATGTGTAATTTCAAGTTCTTTTTATTTCGAATAATCTCAAGTTATCCTATCAAGCCACGTTCCAGACATGGTTGCATGCTTAAATGGAAGAAATCTCCCTACAATAGATTATTTATTTTTCGCTTAACTTGTGTTGTAGTCTCGATGGAAACAGCCTATGTATTTACGAGGTAAGACAGAATAAGTTTCTATCCCAGACCAACACTCTAAATGGGAGTGAAGCCACCGTTTCTTGCAAAGTTGATGGCCGAGAGACTCGTCTCTGTATAGATAAGTCGGCCTACCAAGGATATTAGTCAATTAATAAAGAATAATAATTTTAGCAATGATATATTCATCGGTAGTCATAATATGCCATAAACATAAAATATCAACTATATGCCCTAAACTTTGGAGGAAAAAAAAGACAGGAATCATAACAATTTATCTAAAATTTTCGTTTGTTTTCTGATGTGTTGTCCAATGTGCGCTTCTTTACTTCTTTCCTCCTAGACTGTTATTTTTGAGGTCTTGCAATCTCAAAAGGGTGAAAGTGTAGTAGTGATAAGCAGCCAAAATTTTAGGAATCGCAAAAAAGCCACCTCAAAACTTCATACTCCCTCCATCCAACAATATATGTAATGTCTGATTCTTTTTCACTATTCAGCCTGCATATTAAGGAGTTTTGTTTTTTGTCCTAATAATGCAAGAAAATTGCGTCAATGACACAGGATTGAAGTATATATAATTTAAACTATTATTAGTGTTCCGCTATAATTTTCCGAAAAAAATGATGTTTGATCGTTCTACGATACGAGTCAAATTTTACATCGGCAAGTGCACACAATCAAAGTGATTCATTTATTATATGACGGAGGGAGTATCTCATTTTTGTTCCGATACAAAAACACTACCCAAATCATAGTATCTTTTTGTTTTTACAAAAAAACACAACCCAAAAAAACTGCCCTTATTAAGTGTGCATGATTAAATTGTAAACAAACTTGGAGGTGTACACAATATATAAGACACACAACTAAAGAAAGTAAGCAGATTAAAATCATAACTGAGCTTGGAGGTGTACACAATGTATAATACACCCAACTAGAGAACTACCTTTAATGAACTAAGCAGATTTCGCAGAACCAGTAAGTTCTTCTTAAGTAGCCCAGATGGCTTTCATATTTCTACATGGAGTCATCTGCAATAATTTAGTATAAAAAAATTACAAAAACGCAAAACAATGGAGTCATCTGCAGCCCTCTAAACCCTAAGTAGTCTAGTTATCGTCTAGGTGAACTTGGTGATAAGTTATAAACTAATTCTTTTATTATCTTTCTATGAATTTAGCATATTCCTCTTCTTTCTGTGTTCAAGAAGACCTAGATGACAATGCCAATATATAGTTGCTTGATTATGATGTGCTCCATCTTCCGTTTTTTTTTTCCAATTTCATGGGAAGTATGGAGTATAGAGTAATCGACAGTCAACAAGGACCTCGTGGATTGTTCTGATTCAGTGTTTATGCACTCCCAGGTAGCTCATTCACCATTCCCATTTATTTGTGTTCCGAAAGTTATCCGACATCTAACTGGAAAGAGAGTCCTTACTATGGAATGGCTAGTAGGGGAAAATCCAAGGGACTTGATATTGGTGTCTGATCCTGATCAGTACCGTGAGTACTCACAGAAACAGAAACTTGATGCTAAACAGCGTCTGCTTGACTTGGTGAGTTCATTTTTTTTAATGGAAAATAAATTCTAGATCTACATAGCTTACTGGATTTTCATTTAAAGAATAAGTCAAGACAAATTTTTAGCGAATATCGACACTGATTCCACGATTGAATTCTGTACCAGAATGATGCTAAATTGGTCTATTACCGATTCTTATGCTTTCAGGAAAGTCATGTATTTTGACCATTATGCGAAGAACTGAAATTTGCTGAAATCCATGTCTCGTTTGCTCAGGTCACCAAAGGAGTGGAAGCAACTCTAGTGCAACTGCTTGAAACAGGTTTGCTGCATGCTGATCCTCATCCTGGAAACATGCGTTATACAACATCTGGACAAATAGGGTACTTGCTATGCATCTTGGACGTCTTGTCAAGTATCTTGCTTTCTAAGTTCTTGTCGTAGTGTGTTTTTCATGCATTGTGATTGCTTACTATATCTGTTTTTTTTATTAGGTTTCTTGATTTTGGTTTAGTTTGCCGAATGGAAAGGAAGCATCAGTTGGCAATGCTTGCTTCAATAGTACACATTGTTAATGGGGACTGGGCATCCCTTGTCAATGCTCTCTTCGATATGGATATTGTCAGGCCGGGGACTGAGATACGTCGTGTTACAATGGTAGCCTCTATTCGTGGAGGGTTCCTTGTCACACATATCTATAGCAGTATTTATATCATCTGATGACCCAGTAATAGTTACTGATCATTGATTAAAATATTTGTAGGAGCTCAAAAGTGCCTTTAAAGAGGTGGAGTTTAAAGATGGGATTCCTGACATAAAGTTTAGTAGGGTAAGACATCTTCATTGTGAAAATTGTCTTCTTTTTTGATTTCCCCCCCCCCCCTCCCTATTTTGTTCAATCGAATGACCTTCTCTAAGACTTGATACTTACATGTTCGCCGTTTCTTCATTGTTAATATGCTATCTTCGAGATATCAATTTCTTCATTGTTAATATGCCATCTTCGAGATATCAAGGTTGCGATACGACAAGTCGAGTTGTTCTTAGTGAAAGATTTGATGCTAGATCGTAACAATCAATAGAAAGAACATAAGATTTAACGTGGCGAAACCCGAGGATTGGGAGAAAACCCCCACAAGAACACTATCACAAACCGTGATAGTAAAATAGTATGTGAAGAGTGGATTACAGAGCGTATCAAATCGTATTAGATCACAATTCAAACCTTAAAACCTGATAGGGACGTATAGTAACATGAGTGTATTTATAAACCCATAAAAGATATATTTTTAATCAAAAATAAATCTTGCTGGAAATCATCGAGGCACGACCCGTACAAATCCAACACGACCTATGCAAATCCAGCACGACCGTACACTTTAAGTTCATGTGTCCGCCTCATAACCAGATGCAGGTATGTTTTCTCCTCGACACCTCTCGACACATGTCCTAACCAGGTCGTGTTCAACCTGACACGGCCGTGCGTGCTTCAAAGGAGAAATTGTTGTCCTCTCTACACGGCTCATCTCAGACCGTGTCTCAGCAGACACGGTCGTGTGTGCCTTTATATGTCCTTCCTTCACTGTTTCGGCCTTCCACGATATTTCATCATATTAGATATGTCGTTTCAGCGGGACCCCTATACTTGGTGAGCGTGGACCACATCATTCGTGGATCTAATATAGTCGACAATCAACAACTCCCACTTATTGAATACTTCACAACAATGGAAGTTATCCCAACAGCTAACCGCTTCAAACCAACCTCAATTGCATAGCAACTGAGCTTTGAATGATTTACTGCCTTCGTTAAGAAATCTGCATTGTTAAGGGAAATGGCAACTTTTTCCATCAGCACTACCTTCTTCTCGAGCTTTTCTTGGATGAAGTGATATTGAATGTCGATATGCTTCGTATGAGAATGTTATGCTGGATTCCGAGCCAAATAAAGATCTCCTTGATTATCACATTTCAACTTCATTGTTTCAACCAGTAAACCAAGCTCATTGCTCTGTCTTCGTAACCATACAGCTTCCTTACTAACATGAGTCAAAGCCTTGTACTCCGCTTCAGCCGACGATAGTGCTACTACACTTTGTCTTCTACTTATCCAACTAACCGCTATTCCAAACAAGATGAAAATGTACCCACTGGTTGATCTTCTGCTATCCAAGTCACCATCCTAATCCGCATCAACGTAACCTTCAAACTATAGATCACTCCCACTATCTGTACCTTCAAAACACAACATATAATCTGAAGTGAAGATACCTGAGAACTTTCTTCAAAACCAAGCTGCTTATATAGACATGACATGGTAGATCCATTAGCTCAACATTTACCTGAACATGTTGAGCATGCAGTTGCTCAAGATGTTCCTCAAGAACATGTTGATACAACATTAAGGAGATCTACTATTGTAAAAAAAAATCAGCAATTTCGAAAGAGTATCTTGTGTATCTACAAGAGTGTGACTATGACGATACCGTCGAGAATGATCCTTACATATTTTCTGAGATCATGAGTTGCAATAAATCCACATTGTGGTACAATACCATGAAGGAAGAGATGAATTCTTTGACATCAAATAAAGTCTGGGATTTAGTAGAGCTGTCTAATGGTGATAAAGCCATTGGTAGTAAATGGATTTTTAAAACAAATAAAGACTCATTGGGCAACATTGAGAGGTATAAAACCAGACTTGTTATCAAAGGATTCACTCAAAAAGAGGGAAGCGATTACAATGAGATAATTGCTCATGTATCTAAGAAAGATCCCTTTCGTATTATTTTGGTATTGGTTGCTCATTTTGATATGGAGTTGCATGAAATAGATTTGACAATGATGCTCCTCTATGGACATGGAGATCTAGAGGACAAGGTTTATATGAAACAACATGAAGGATTCCCTTCTAGTGAAGGTCGGCATTTAGTTTCTAGGCTCAAGAAATCTATATATGGATTGAAACAAGCATCCCACCTATGGTATTTGAAATTTCATGATGTTGTCTCTTTTATTTGGGTTTGTTGAAAACATCAAGGATGAATGCATATACCAGAAGGTCGGCGGGAGTAAGATTTGTTTCCTTGCGCTATATGTAGATGACATTTTACTTGCATCTAATGATAAGGGACTGCTACTGTAACGCCCCAGAAATTCTCATCCAATACGTGGTTTAAACGTGGTGTTACCTCTACGCCGAACAGGTTCTCGAAGTAAGGCATGGGGTTTAATTATGGAACATAGAAACGTACATGAATAAATCCAAACTTACAATATCCCTTATTACATGAAAATCAGATCGTCCAACAACGAATGGAAACCACTAAGCTAAAATTATCGTGCGAGATTCTCCAAGCGATCCCCTTCCATCATCTCTTATTACCTGAAACAAATATGTAACTGTGAGTTCAAAAGCCTTGTAACACAAGCTATATGTCCATCCCAGTGATCCGTTTTGCTTATTATATCATGCGTTTTTCATGCACAAACAGTATTCGAGATCATATGAGGTTCCTTGTGATTCAAGATCACATGCTCCGTTATCCGGTAAAACAATAGAATATTCCGTCACTACTTCTAACGAAGGTTCATTTTCTTTCCTCGTTACTTCCTCCAAAGCATGAGAAAGTTAGGGAAATGAAACATGATTAATTTGACACTTACATGGTATCTCACTAGGAAAAATGTCCATTCGACAACAGTTTGCATAAATATACCTTCCATGTAGTTCTTGCTTTGTATAAATAGCATCTTGTCTGGAGCAGAATTGGATATGGAAATCCCAATCTTCCAGACTTCTTAACCATGTAATTGTCTCTATTTCTCCGCAAGGGGAAAAAACTTGATAAATAATTTTGATAGTTACTAAATATCTCATTCTGAATTTTAACAAGTAATGATCGATGGTGCACCTCACAAGTCGGATTCATATTGTACCCAAGACGGTTCGTGTGTAATTATTCTTATATTAACTCAAAAGTTAATGCTTCCCTAGACTCTCGTACCTTTTCTCTTTGTTGAAGTTATACCTGCAAGACCATGTGGGCTAAGGACCAAAGCGCCAGCATGAATTCATGTCATTTAATGCTCAGCCTCCCACTTGATTTGAATCCCTCTTTATCTTTTTACTTGCATATGCCTTCACAAAATACTTGTACCAACAAGCCTAATTTTCATTTTCTGTCGCTGGACAAAATCTTCTACAGCAACTAAGACGAAGCATCCATGACATCAACAAGCTTGCTTTGTGAAAAGATAGCTAGTGATCGTTATAGCCGGTGTATGTGTTTTGTTCTCTCACGCTTTTTTTAAGCATTGAAAGACTAGAGATTTCTGATCACACCATGAACTGTTACTCTTCTTTCAAAAGCTTTGAATTTTGAGTGTTTGAAAGCTCTGTTCTTTTTTCTTGCTGCTCTCAAAGGTTTGATTCTGGTGATGCACTTAAGATGTTTGATGAAATGTTCGAAAGGAATTGTGATTGAAATTTTAAGGATATTTTGGCTGTGGTACCAAATGATGTAGGACGAAGGAAAGAAATGAGATTTGGGAATCGATTTAAAGGAGAGAAAAAGAGGATTTAGGAGAGTATAGAGAAGAAGAGAGGAACTCGGGAGAAAAATCATGACAATATTTTTATTCATTCAAGCTTATTATCCCATACAAAACCAAAGTTAGTTATTTATAGAAATTGATATAGAAAGAAAATAACTAGGGAGTACAAACGTGAATGTATCACGCCTAGATCTTGAGATACCTAAAATCTTGAGATTCATGCCCAAATTTTTCAAGATATTCATCCAGTCAAATCAATATTATCTTTACCTGTGACCGACACAAGATATCCAAATCTTGAGACTTCTAGATCTAAATGATCCTTCATTATTAATGCTTATGTGATGAAAAACATTGAATCACGTGAAAAAATATTAATATTTCAATAGTAATATATTCCTAGTATGTCACCCGCGCGATGCACTTGAAATGTTATAATCTTGACTAATTATTCATAAATTGGTTAGTTATTGTTTATTAGAATTACTTATCTTGAAATCGTCAATATTTTGTTGGTTACGTATATACCATGTTGGATGTTTCTAAAATTATTTTAATTTTATCGAGAATATTTAATGAATTCTCGAAATATGTGCAATCCATGATACTTCAACATGTAATCTTGTTGTAAAAAGTTTTCATGTAAAATCAAAATAGAAGTAACTTTTATCGCATAATGAATAATCATATTTCCATGTACTCAATGATCAAATTTATAAACTAACATGATTAAATGAAATGAATAGACAAAAAATATCGAAAAAATGAAATGTTTTTTTTTCTTTTAAATACTGAAATGTTAAAAGTTAGTTTTTTTTTTATCAAAGGTCAATGATTCGCATGAGACGACATCAATATAAAGTGTAGTATTAAATTGACTTTTACTCCTATCGTTCTAATATAGATATAACATTTTGAGTGTCCGATATTCTCAAATAACATCTCATGCGATTCTCAATTTTTTTTTTGGGGTGCTTGGTTTTCGTTTTTCTTCTTGACTGAAATTATGACATGTATCAAATTATTCGAATAATTCCATTGATTAGATTAAAGTCTTATAGTGAGTGATATAAAAACTTTTGTCTTTTTCTCTATCTTTTTGGAAAAAAATCATTGCTTTTGTAGTAAAATATTTTAAACGTATCAATTTCTCGAGATAATTAACAATAACGATAAAAATATGTACAAATATTTTTTTGATGACATATATAATGGGTTTAATGATATCTATGAGCTTTTGAAAAGATAATATGAAATTGTTTTTCTCTTTTTTCATTATTTTTTATGATTATTAAATATATTGGGATGAAATAACCGATGAACCCATTAGTTGAATATCATGGGATGTCATAGCATGACATACCATGAGATTGATCTCTAAATTTATAATATATATGATCCATGTTTTAAACCTTTTTTTGTTAAGCTTGAGTAATCACTATATCTCCACCCCTATATTGTAATGAATATCTTCCCACAAATCTTGGTAACTGTTACGATGGCTAATAGTTTATAAATAGAGACTTGGGATACAGGTCTAAATCAAGTGATTTTCCACGGATAAACACACCATTTAAATTGAGAGCAAATTGGTTTAGTAGCAGTTCCCATTGATTTAGAGTTTCGTTCATAATCTACGTTCTAGGTTGATTGATATAGAAGCTATCTACGTGTGAGTAGATGTAGATTAAATAAATTAATGCGACCCGGGGCCATGCCTTTATCTTATTTAATTATTTAAGATATACGATCTAGATATTCTAGGATTAAGTTAACTGTTCGTAAAATATCTTATCTTACACACTTACTACCCCTATAAATATAGGCCATAGGATTGGCCTATTTGATATGATTGATTGGATCGATAGAAGTCATTACGAGCTCTCTAGATAGAATTCATACTGCTTTGAACTTTTTACCGGAGAAGTTGCCTGTCTTCTGCCAATTAGCCTTGTTTCACACTCCCTTGCATCAACGCTAGCCTTGACCTCTTTCTTTGCTCTGTTGCATTCTGCTGCATTGACAGCTGTGAAGCCGAGCTCTCTTTCACGTGTTTATCAGTGTGGTTTCATTCTGCTATATCCACCCAAAACTGAAACACAAAGTACTCTACCTGGCCATTGTTTCTGGGTACATGAGTGAACCTCTTTCCTAATGCCAATTTGAAGCTCTACATCCTATGTAAGTTGGTTCCTTTTGGATGGTGATAGAAGTTGATGCGTATTAGATGGGTATTTGGTTTACACCTTGCCGACTTGGGTTTTCCCTATAGGTGGTGAGTGATGACACAGATCTGATAAATTTACTATTCCAGCCCCACGCTGATATTATGTTAGAAGGGAAGAACTTGGAGGAGAAGTAACAAAAATTTAATAGGTCTCCCATAAAAGAAACTAGAGATAACAGAATGAAATTACAATATATGGGAACTTTACTGATTATGCACCTGAACTGGAAGTGATAATAGATGCAATAGTCAACAAAATAAGGGCAATGATCAACATGACTAAACAAGGAACAGGAAGGTGTAGTTGCAGTGTAAACATGTAATGGGTATTACTTCAATGCATAGCTTCGGATGTAGGTGTGAAGATGTGTTCCCATGTATTAAGCCACAATATTTTGAGTTAAGAAGCAGCAAACCTTACCAATTGAGGAACATCACACAAGTCTTGTCTCCTCAAAGGCACGATATCATCAAATGCATGACATCATACTTGCAAGATCTGTCTTCCCTTGACAACGGGTTTTGCATTATTCATAGGGAGTTTGCGGAAGGCAAAAGAGGTGGAAAAGCAGAATCTTACTGGAGTGGAGTGAAAAGGAAATGCTTGTGGAAGCCGAAAGAAAAAAAGTTAATGGCCATACATGACTGTGGAAATGCTCAAATTATAGATACTTTCTGCTTGTTAAAAGAAGTTTACTCATTTCCTCCTAATAGAATATTTTGTGGGGTAATAGAAAGTGATATTGACTTTTGAAGTACAAGACATCAGATCAATGGAGTGAAAAGGACTTTGACAGTTATAAGCATTGACTATCTTATTATATCTTTTTCTTTCTTAGCTTCGTTTGCCCTCATTTCCTTCTATGTTTTTATGTATTATGGTAGGTTCTTGGCAAGATATGGTCAGTTGCTCTAAAATATCACTTCCGGATGCCTCCATATTATACATTGGTCTTACGATCATTGGCTTCCTTGGAAGGTACTACCATAGTATTTATTTCTTGTTCTTTAGATGAGTTCAGAAGGGAAAAAATGGTGTCTCGATATCATTTCCTTTTGCTGTTCTTGTTTTTTTTTTTTTTTTTCCCTAATGGTTGGTATCTTCTTCATGTTTTTAAATAACATTTCCTTGACAATTTCGAAGTGTTTGAATTTGACCTATCCTATCAGTAATTCTTTATTTCTGAGCTAAGTGTGGGATGTGAATCCCCCTGTTCCCTTACCCTAAACAATTCTAGGATGAGACATGCAATAAATTCTAGTATAACTAACTGAGAATTATCGCACGGCCTAAAATAACAGTTGTGTGACTTTTTTTTTTAGTCATAACATTAATTTTACCAAAAATCCGATCTGAACTTATGGTAGTAGGCTCATTATATTATTTGTATCTCAACAAATTGAAAGATATCTTACCATCTAGGATGATGATAATAATCCTAAAGTTAAGTGAAAATTCCTTGAAAGTACATTTTGGAAATCTTACTTCACTAAACGTAGTAGCACTTTATTTAATTCCCCACAAATTCTTCTTTTTATTTCATTTTTGAAAAAGATAGAAAGTGGAGAGTGGTAACCGTTTCAAAAAAAGGAAATTGAATTTTTATTGTTCAAGTTATGCGTCTCTAGCAGTAAATTTTAAAAAGCAGTGGTAACACTAGTGAAATAATTTTTTCCCTAGTGGCTTTCCAAACCATCCTTGCTTAAATTGGTCATATATGAATTTATTTATTTATATATTTATTTTCCTTCCA
The DNA here is from genome assembly GCA_001925005.1 of Drosera capensis. Taxonomy (NCBI): domain Eukaryota; kingdom Viridiplantae; phylum Streptophyta; class Magnoliopsida; order Caryophyllales; family Droseraceae; genus Drosera; species Drosera capensis. Next base: position 48,425 of record LIEC01012051.1, read on the forward strand.
CTATGGTTATCTTCTACTATTAGTGGTGTTGTTACTGTTGCTACTGCTACAGCCTACTATTGCTACTGGTATGGCTACTACCTACTACTACTATTGTCTACTGCCTACTACTATTGCTGCCTTACTATTGCTACTGGTATAGCTACTATCTACTATTGCTACTGTTATTGTTAATAACTACTACAACTACTGATGTGGCTTCCTGACAATTTGAAGTATCTTTAACATGAGAAGGGTGTTAGAATATTAAATTTATTATTAAGATTTTACTAGATAGTATTTTATGATAGAATATCCTTAGAATTATTATTTACTCCCTCCGTTCTATAAGTTTTGCAAAAAGCACACACTTTGATGTGTTTCGTCATTATTCTCAATGATGTCAAAAATTTCTTAAATTGGTTCATGATTAAAGTTTATAACTTAATCTATCATTAATGTTTACAATAATTTTATTAAATATTATGTATGACCGTACTAAATTATGCCTCAAATTACGTGTCGTTGCAAAATGTGTGGACGGAGGAAGTAGTTTTTATGTTTTGTCGTTAACTTAATTATAATCTTTGCTCATCGTGTACTTGATTATTCTATAAATATAGAGTACGTCTTCACAATAATATCGTGTTCATTGCCTCTTTTTTATTTTATAACACTAATGTAAGTGCAAATTTTATGAATTGAATTTGAAGTGAGGCATTTTTTTGTAAATTGTTAAAGCATTATTTTAATACCAGGTTTCTTTGCCAAGTTTTTTCTGATTTTTTTCGATTTTTATTGGGTTTGACTAGTTGTGACCAAGTTGGTTTGTGTCAATTGCTTGTTCGATTTTTTAATTGGAGCGACCCGGCCAAGTCATTGGGTTGTGGTTCTATCGGTTACACTGGCCGGATCAATCCAGGTTGAGAGGTCTGATTACTATTGGGTAACCTTTTTGTCATCAATTCATATTTCGTGCTTCACTAAGGGAGAAAAATGTTTGAAGTCTCGAGCATTCTTATGTGTTAAACTTGAGGCTTCCAGAATGGAACCAAATCCATGAATAAATCACATATTTTATGAAAAATCCGTGGATTTTTTTTTTTGTTAACCGAAGTAAACCGTATTTTTCATTAAATTTGCATATAATTTGATTTTTTTTGTATAATTCATGTATAATTCAGATTTTTCTCAAGTTTTTCGTAAACTACGGGAAAATTCGAATTTTTTCAATTTGACCAAATTGATCCTCCCTTGTTCCACTTCAGTTTCATGCGATATATGGCTTCAATTAGGCTGTCGATCTGTTGCTATCATTTTTATAGTTAATTCATGGTGACGCTTACGATCACCCTGGTCGGCTAATCTGTCGTATGACTCGTTATGGCGTACCAGTTCCCGCTCTGAAACCACTTGGGGTAGACAACTTTGGTGGGCTAGATATTAGCATGCATTGCACAACACTCGTGTTGAGCTAGGAAAATTTTGAATACAACCAATTATTATTGCATGGATAGAACATATTGGGGTATCTATTTGAAACTTACAGGTATTTTACTACTTAAAGATAATTAACAATTCTAAAATTAATCATATTTAAATCAAAGGGCACATATTCCAGCAAAAATAATAAAATTGTGAAAATCTAAATAGCTCTTATGTCAATTATCCTTTGTATTTGCTGTGCATGAGTTGGATACTTGCATTCCTTTCTTTTTGGTAGAGGTAGACTAGTAGAGATGAGCCCTGAGGACATGATTTATCACTTTGACTTTTCTCTTTATTTTTGAAAAATAGAAGTCTCTTGACGAGGTAAGATTGTGTACATCCTCCTCTCCTGAACCCCACAATATATGGGAACCTTTGCCATCAGGCTAGCTGAGTGAAGTTCAGCTTTATCTTGATTTTCTCCTTTGTTTCTGTTTTGTTATACTTGATGTTAGTATTGATAATTTGTCTCAGGGTTGGCCGTGGCTGCAGATGAAAACTTTAGAACTTTTGAAGCTGCTTATCCTTATGTTGTTCGTAAGCTACTTATTGATAATTCAGAATCTTCAAGAAGAATTCTTCATTCAGTAAGAACTGATATTTTCTCCTGTGCCTGTAACTTTTATTATTTTTGTTCTATGCTGATGTCTGTTTCCTTAGTGAAGTCTTAAACTAGTTGTCAGATAGAAGCAAAAAGTTAAAATAATGGTAGAGTCATATTAGGTAATACCATTAACAATTTTTGTGCATGGACGATAGCACTCCAAGTCGTCTTTGGTACTCGATAGCACTCCTCAAGCTCCGGCTGACCCTTAAACCCCCTACTCCATCAAGATCAATATTAACACACCACTCCTCGTCCTTCCATCAGGAAGAGCCATCACACTAAACTTCAACAGTAAGGCCAATGTTCCCATCGAACAAACTGTTCCAAACTGGCCAGTTACTTTGCTAGTTCCTGTTATGTAACCTCATGGACTCTTTCTTTCTCCCAGCCTTGAAAAACCAATCCCCAGCTAGCACTAACAGATACGAATTGGAAGGCCGGAAGCTCTGGCTTGAGTATTGCCCTCCAATCTCATGTTGTATCTTCTCCTAGACGGTCCCTAAACTAGTACTAAACAGCAATGTAAACACAAACGTTTCCATGCTCTCCAAACACAAATACAGCAATTGATCCCCTTGTGTGGATCTGTCTACGCTCTTCTTCTGATTTGTTTGTGTTAAAGGAGTAAAGCAAATAAATTATATTGATAGGGAGGTTACTGACGCAGGACGGTGAGCGTAGGGGCACCAGTTATCACACTAGCTAGTGAAGGATGTTAGATATCTTTCTAACAGACGCGGGGTTTTCTCAAAGCTACGAGAGACAAGTTGGAATTCACCAACTTAGGATAGAACACCAAAACTAAGAAAGCTTATAATTGTTTATTTCTTGGATGATTTGATGATCCAAAATAAGATACAACGGGTCCTATTTATACTAGTTATCACACCCTTTCCCAAAAGTCATAACTCCTAAGAAGGGTATACCCCCCTTCACTTATTATCTAGATTCATACCTCTAAATTAATTAAGAGATATTCCCCCTTTAATTAGTAATTAGGTTCATGCCCCTTAATCAAGAACTAACGCAAACATCTTATTGACTAGATTCATGTCCCCCCTTCATTATTCTCCCCCACTTGATAAAAACTTGTCCTCGAGTTGTCTTCAGAATGAGGCAGCACCGCGGGTGGAAAGTAGGGAAGAGATCTGCTACATTGAAACTTCTGAAAATCGTCATGTGCTCTAGAAGGTCAACTTTGTACGCATTGTCATTTATCTTTTGGATGATCTTGAATGTTCCGTACTTCTTCGGCTTCCATTTGCTGTAAGTGCCAGCACGGAATCGTTCCTTTTGAAGATATATCATGACTTGGTCTCCTACTTAAAATGCCTTGTGTCGACGATGCTTGTTTGCAGCTGCCTTCCTCCTAGCATTTGATTCGTCCAACTTTTTCTTGACTTCTTGCTAAATGTTCTGGACAGTATCTGCCATCTTCATGGCAGAAGTGTGGCCTTCGGGATGGTGCGGTACTCTGGCAAGGTCAAGGGCATGCTTTGGGGGCTTCTGATAAATTATGGAAAATGGTGTCCATCCAGTTGAGCTGTGGATTAGTTATTGTAAGCCTGGTCCCATTGCTTTGGATGTTCACTTAAATACATCTGATCTAGTTTCGTAAAGTTTGGTTGACTACTTCTGTCTGGCCGTCCGTTTGGGGTGTGCACTAGTTCTGAATTTAAGGATGGTATTAAAGCGTCCTCATAGAGTCTCCCAAAGGGTAGACAAGAATCGGGTGTCTCGATTAGAAGTAATGGATCATGGCACTCCATGTATTTGACAATTTGTTAGAAGATAGCTTAGCAACATGGACGGGATCTGAAGTTTTCATGTAGGGTATGAAGTGCATCATCTTTGAAAATCTATCTACCACAGTGAAAACTGAGTCTAGTTGCCTCTGAGTTCGTAGCAGTCCATCGACATGTCCTCCCATATTGCTTATGATACTGGTAAACGTGCCCCTTCGAAACATTACAGATTCGACAACCACGAACAACTTTTTCCACCTCGCTTTTGAGTTGTGGCCAAAAGTTGTGTTCCTCTAAACCAACAATAGTCTTGTATCGACCCAAATGTCTACCTAAGTCTATCTCCATGAAGTCTCCATCTTCCTCGTAAAGCTTTGGTATACATTGAAAACCCACTATTTCATGACTGAGAGTAACTAGCAAGGTTGCTCTTCGGCTGAGTGCATAGGCTATGGGATTGCTCGCTCCAGGTTAATGTCGGATGACATAGGTGAATCTTTTCGAATAACTGGCCCATCTTGAATGCATCCTGGTAAGGTGCTTTTGGTTCTGGAAGTACTTCAAGGCTTCATGGTCAGAAAAGATCACGAACTCACATTGGATAAAATAAGACTCCTAATTCTTAAGGGTTTGGACTACATCATATAACTCTTGCTCATATGTTGATCATTTTCATCGGGTTTCGTTCAAACTTCTCACTATAGAAGGCAATGGGTCATCTCTCTTGGGATAGAACTCCTCCTATGTTGGTACCGCTAGCATCACACTCTACTTCAAAGCATTTGTTGTAGTCAAGAAGGGCTAAAATTGGAGCAATGGTTAGCACATGTTTTATCTCTTGGAAGCTTCTATTGTATTTCTTATCCCATGAGAGTCTTCCCTTCTTCAAACAGTCAGTGACAGGCGCGACAATGCTGCTGAAGTTGCGAATGAATCTTAGATAAAAAGATGCTAATCCAATGAAACTTCGAACTTCGCTTACGATCCCTGGAACAGACCAGTCTCTTATTTCTTGGACCTTGGTTGGATCGACCCTGATTCCTTGCTGGCCGACAATAAAGCCCAAAAATATGAGTTCGGCCTCTATGAAGATGTATTTCTTCAGGTTGATGTTGATTGTCGCGCACAACTTCGAATTCTTGCCGCAAGTACCTTTTATGCTCGTCTGGTTATCGGCTGTAGATCAAGATATCATCAAAGTAAACCACCAGAAAGGAGTTGAGGAAAAACTTGAGAACCTGGCTCATCAATCTCATAAAAGTGCTTGGCACGTTTGTTAATCCAAACGGCATTACGAGCCACTCACATGTCCCTTCCTTGGTTTTGAAAGTTGTCTTCCATTTGTCGTCTGATGAGATTCGAATATGATGGTACCCACTCCATAAGTCAATCTTGCTTAACATATCTTTAAGTTGGGGAATTGGAAATCAGTAGCGAACTATGATCTTGTTGATGGCTCAATTGTCATTGCACATTATCCAGTTTCCATCCTTCTTAGGAACCAACAATGCCAAAACAGCGGCTCATGCTCTTTTGAATAAGTTCTTTCTTCAACAGATCTTCGACTTGTTTTTGTAGAATCTTATGCTCTTTCGGGCACATTCCGCAGTGGGGTAAATGAGGTAGGTTGGCTCCAAGGATAAGGTCAATCCGTCGTTGAATGTCACGTATGGGCGGTAGTTGAGCCGGCAATTCCTTATGAATCAGCTCCTTGTATTCAGACAATAATTCCTCCACTGGTGAAGGCACTTCTTTATTTGTCTCTACTTCTTCCTTGGTAATCACAGCATAGAACTCCTTGGACTCTGTGATAAACAAGGTAGGTTCCTAGCCTTTTTTTCCAGACTTTTCAGCTTTGGAGCATATGGAATGATGGCAATCTTCTTACCTTCCTAAGTAAACACATACATATTCGTCCTCCCAAGGAGGGTCGTATCGACCTAGATAGCAGGCCCTTTTTTTTATCCTGTCGATGTAGTAAGGGGATGGGTGTGGGATGGTATCTACCCCCAAATGAAGAACGAGGACTTTTGATACAATATTCTCATTGCGTCGCTATCAATAATCAGTCAACATACCTTATTGATGGAACATTTCGAGTGAAAGATCTGATGTCGTTGGGTCTCCTCTTCACGAGTGAGTAGGATCCATCAAATTACAGGATTTGATGCAATCCGTCAAATTACTGAGTAGGACTTTTGATACAATGTTCTCACTGCGTCGCTATCAATAATCAGTCAACATACCTTCTGATTGAAGGAACATTTCGAGTGAAAGATTTGATGTCGTTAGGTCTCCTCTTCACAAGTGAGTAGGATCCGTCAAATTACAAGATTGGCTGGTTCACCATCCTTCTTTGCTATCTCAGGTTCCTCTTCTTCATCTTCTCTTTCAACATGTTCATGTCCTAAGGCACCATGTTCAATAAAATTAGCTTGTCGACGCGGTTGTGGGTATTCATTCGACTTGTGGCCAAGTTGTAGGCAACGATAACACTTGATAGAGTCGGGCTTCACATAAGAATTGGAGGTTGTATTTTTGCCTTTCACTTTTGAAGTGGAGGCCATGTTGATGTGATCTGTTGCACCTGAATCGATAACCCATGAGGATGACTTAGAGAGGCATGCTGATCAAGACAAAAGTCCTCGAAGAGACTGAAACTCATATGAAGAAAGACAATCAGTGGAAGTGGAAGTCGAGAGTGTCTCAGCTGACACCTGCCGAGCAGAAGGAGCCGATGACTGATCAGGATATCCATGCTTTTTTCAGCAAATGGTAATATGGGCTGATCGAGATAGAAGTTCTCGAAGAGACCGAAGCTCTTGGAAGGAAAAACCATCAGTGGAAGTGGAAGTCGAGGAATGAGCCATGGTCATCGAAATGTTACCGGAAAAGTCGTCGACGTCGGTGGATTACTAGAATGAGAGAGTAGGTGTCTAGAAAGAACCGTTTGCACCTCCTGAGTGTAGAGCAGTGACCTGCGAAAGAAAGTTCGCCGGAGATGGTCGGAAGTTCCCAGGAGCTTAGATCGGATCTGGGTCTGGTACAGCCCTCACCTTCGCTGAAGATTCTGGAGATGCCGAATTTGTTTGCCGGGAGTTCACCGAGCAACGATTTTGGGGGCAATTTGGGGCGACAGTACTTTTTCAGCACTATACTGTTAAGCACTGTTTTACTATGAAGGATTGTTCATCTTCGTCTTCTCCTTAGATTTTACTGTTTTTTTTCTTCTATGAAGCACTGTTTAACGGTGCTGGGTCTCATTGCTAGGATGTTGCTCAGATCTGGTCGTCCATCAGCTCCGGTTGGCCTAAATGTGAAGCTCGGATCTCGTCGAGGATGACGACGTTGGCGACTGCGTGGACCAGATCTTGTGAGAAGTTCGACTGTTGGGTTCCTGTAGATTGCTGGTAGTGACAGAGCAGAGTTGGTGGTGGTGGTGGTGTAAGATTAGTGAAGGCGGCGGCTAGGGTTCATGTGCTCTGATACCATGCTGAGATTGGTAGAAAGTTTGTCTTCATTCATAACAAAGAGGGATATTTATTCTACACTCATACAATACAATCTACACAACTGATAGGGACTTGTATCACCCAAGCCAAGCTCCATCAATAGTGTTCTAAGTCAAGTTCACCAACAAAGCTTTACTCTCTTTATGACTCAGATCTATCTAAAATGGGGTCTAGTTGGGCTCATTTGGCTACTTGATATTCAGTGGTTTGATGAATGAATAAAAATCAAAAAAGTGTATTGATCCCATTTAGGGTTCCTGGGGATGGACATGATTCACTAAAATAGAAGATACTCAGTGATTGAATATTCAATCCCCCTTTGTTTGCATACTCTTCCTTCTCCTATTTCTTCTCCATCCCACAATGGCCATCTGGTCACCCATCATATCTTAAGAAAAAGATTGATTTGGCTAGAATCTGTTTCGCTATTAGTCTACGGGACCAAAAAGATGATAAAGTCTTTGAATCTATCATTCTATTGTGTTGTGCATCAACACTTTTGCACTTGGTAAGCGTTGCAGATGCTCCAATTAGACCACCTCTAAATAACAATGATAATGTAGCGTAGTAGTGAAACATCGATCCCACGAGAACAATAGTTCGATTGTTTGCTTATGGTTGTCATTAATTCCTAAATTGGGGGTTTGTAAGAACTGAATTAATTCAAATTAACAAAAAGAGCTAATTCATTAACTAAATGAGACTATGAAAATCTTTAGTGTAATATCGATGTGATCAAAATAGTAGAGAGCATATAGATTCCCTTTTATGGATAAATCATGCATATGTTCATAATATTATATAGCAAATTGGTAGAAAAGCTACAACACATATTGAGATATGATATGTATTCTTCCAAATGAAATTAATATAAATTAAGAGAGATTAATTTCCATTAAATAATATGGTCATGAAGATTAACTAATCACAAGGTATATTGGTAGAAAAGAATACATATAACAGTCTTGTTCATTAAATCAAAGCAAGAGTAATGATTAAAACTTAAAGAGTCTATATATCATCATCATTATACCTTTTGCTACATATCATGATTATAGAGATAATCAATAGCTATCGATATATCATGCATCTACCTTGGTGATCAATCTAGATATAAACATGAAACATTGTAACAATACAAGCTCGATTCATATGAATACCAATTGAAAGGAATGACCATTAAAAATTCAGCACAAGTCTCATGATCCACAAAACTACACCCTAAAAATTCAACGCAAGTCTCATAAAAGTTCTACATGTCTCTATTAACAAATTTACACTATGATCATGACTATGAAACAATCAACAACATGAAGATGAACGAATAAACCCATCAAAACCAATGAGATGTGCTTGATTAATCAATGTTCTTCACTTTGCGATCGTCGTCTTCAATTCGCCGTTCTAGATCTAGATCTGTTTTTATTCTAGAGAGAAATGAGAGTTCCCTGAAAAAATAAAACAACTGACTATGTTGATGTTTTTCTATTGGGAAAACGTCCCATATCTATAGAAAACCTAAAAGTATTTAAAATAAATTGAAACCCATAAATCTACGTGAAAGTCTTCTTACCTACATATCATCATGGTCGTGAAGATGCTTGTCACGCTCACTACCAATATTGAGCCTTTCTTCTTTAGGATTCACGGGCATGACTTCCAAGGTTCACGGGGTGAAATTCAAATGTTGCGGCCATGAAGACGCACTGTCTTCTATCTCAATTCTCTTTGTTTCATGCGCACTTTTGCATATTTTATGGTCGTGAACAATTTCAAAGCAGCTTGTTTTTCATATTTTTTTCACTTCAAACGTCTTCATGATCGTTTGGTCTCATTCTTTGGCCTTTGAATCATTATTTTGCACATCAAATCTCCATTTCATATCATCGTTTGTCTTCAATCAGCTCGACATATGAATTTGTGCTAAATAGTCACCAATTAAGGCACCTACACAATAAAAACTAAAGAAATAGTAGTACCATGTCCTTGATAACAAAACGTAGCTGAATAGCGTATAAATGACTCAACTGATGCACAAACAGTGGAAATAAAATAAGGAAAACATAAGCACTTATCAACACTCTAGCACTTGGCTTCAGTTTGTTAAATTTGTTACATTTGATATTGGTGTCAGGTTGTTTTGAATGGAAATAAGGAATTTCAATGGCAAAAGTTGGCTCTTTTCTTGAAGGTGGGATCAATGAGGTATGTCAAATGTACTTTGAATTGTATGTCTTTGGATACAATGAAGTATTTAGAGCAATTGATCATTGAGGGAAGTTGGAGTTTTCGGTGGGATTGTTGTGAACATTATATATATGGAAAAAGCGTTTGTACTACAAGAGGCAGTGAGACGGTGTTGCAGAATTGTTTCATGAGAAGTTTGATAGTCGTCAGAAACACGTGTCATATCGACCATCTTAACTGGGTGCATGAACCTCACACTTAACTGGGAATTTACTTTTTTGCCCATAGTATTTATTTTCATTTTTTCTTTTCCCATTTTCTTGTAGTCTGTTTCTTTTAATAACGTATCCATTTCTTTTAGATTCAGATTTACCAGGCTTCCAGATTGGCTTTCAAGCCAGGCTTTGTGTCAACAAAATGTAATACCTGTCCGCTTCTTTTCTAAGCGGATTATACATAGAGCCTTTGCATCCTCAGAAAGCGGAGATGGCAAAGGACAAAGCCTATAGATCACACCAGGAATAACTAGTCCGCTTTGACAAGAAGCGGACAATACCAAGTCCAAAATAAGTAGTTCAAAAAGAAAAAAGAAAAAAAAGAGAGGCTGATCTGCCTACATCGTGTTCAGGGGTTTACTTTTTCTTTCTCTCTCTTTTGCTTCTTGTATGCTTTGTTCAGCAAATCAGGTAAACTGATGCCGTGGATCAATTTTTTTAACTATGACAGTATACCGGTACCTATTTCATTCCCACTAAGTATGTTACGTGCTGTTCCCAGGACAAGTTTCCAGAAGGGAATTTCCTCAAGTAGCGGCGCGTCAATAAATTCTGCTGATCCTGCTTTTGATGTTGCGAACTTTGCATTGAGGCTATTACCATCACAAGATGGGATTGTGCTACGGAGACTGTTGATAACTGCGGTATGTATTCTCTGATTTATTCTCAGCTATGGCTACCAGCTTTGTGTTGCTAGTTTCAGTCGTATTTTTGGATTTCATTGCTGTTAATACTGACGGAAAAGCAGAACACGTAATCTGATTGATAGAGAAAAGATCGGAGCAGTTTTTTTCTTCGTCATAACTAGTTTGTGTTTACATTTGTGGCTTTATGTAGCTAAAGTCTTGATTGATTCTACAGCTGCATCAGCATCACCATTGGTGTTAGCTTGTCTAAACTAGCTTGGGTCTTGCATCATGAGGTCACTAGTTTGGATCTTGCAAACCTTTCAGGACCTCTATCGAGGTTGTGAACAGTATCCCCTATTTTTGAGGGATTGCTATTCATAATTTTCATTTTAGAGAGCTTAAGGAGACCCCAATACAGAAGCCTTTTTCATCAAATTTCTTTTTTGGATTAACTCAAATACAAAATGAATCACTGTTTGCATACTGTGATTTTATGATTGATTTCTTCTGACAGGTATAACAAACCAATTCCATGTGTTCTTTAGGTTTCGCGTTTCAAGTGATTATCTAGTCAATAGTGAGACGCCTTAAATTTTCTGGATATGGTAGCTCTTGATTGGGATAAGAAATAAAATATGGTAAACTCTGAAAATTTCCTCACAAGAGTCTCACCTGCACTCTGCTATACTGCATACTTGTTCTATGTGATCCTCATAAAATATGCTGTTGGTTGCATATTTTTATTCATGATGTCAGTTGGTTCTCTGTTTTCCCTTTTTCTCTCTTGCATTCCATGAACCATGGAGTAGCTGATGTTAGATCAACCTTTTTTTCCTTGACAACAGAATGGTGCTTCGCTGATCAGAGCATTGCTTTCTAGGGAGGCGGACTTTGTCCGTAAGAAGCTTTGTCATTTTATCGCAGACATACTGTCTCAATGGGTGACTGCGGCCCTCGGAGGGAATGCTTCCATCATCTCATGTGATGCTGGGTTATATGGTCGTGGTCCTGCTGGATATGATGCTCAGAGCATCCTGAGGGATCGGCGGCTGAAACTGATTTTCAGGAAGGTGTTGGCTGATACAAGTAAAGATCCTCTATTGATGCTGAGGCTCTGTATGGCTTCTCTTAAGATGACTGTCACTGCTTCAGCGATGTCTTGTCACCATATTTTGGTTTCATTATCTGAATCCTTGGTTCGTCGGATATCATTTACACTCTTGCAAGTTGCTGTCAGTTCATGAAACGTTCTTGAGTCATAAATTAACTAGCCATTGGCAAAGCTGATGGAATAAGGCGGCTCCAGTAAACTGATTATAGTTTGGTGTGCAATGGTTATGGCTTCCTTCTTCAATGTCGTATGGGAAAGGGCTTACAGCAATTTGTATTATAATAGAAGGCTTCACCCAGCCAATGAACAGGGCAGTACAATCATGGGTTAGAACTTAGAAGCTACAGTAATGGAACTGCTGGTCATTTTTTGCATCAAGATTGTGCTCTAGCAGCTACAGAACTGCTGTTTTTTTAGCAGCATCGAGTTAAAGTAGAACTACTTTAAGCTCTCTGCATGTTTGAATTGGCAAGTGCAAGGTTGCTTCTGCCACAATTGTACTTGCTTGGTATATTGCAATCTAGCCCTGGAGATATACTAGGCACAATGAGGATTTGTGACTGTTGCCATGTATCAAGAATCACTTGCATTCCTGAATTTCTAGTATCGAGCATTGGAAACTCCATTGTGTGAGTTTGGGATGTAATGTAGATCGTATTGCACTCTTGTGGTGATTCCCGATGGTTATTTTTTCTCTTTGTTCCTCGTCATTACTCTTGTAGGGATTCAGTGAGAGAGGCTAAGAGAGGAATCCAAATCCTAATTGGGTCTAATAAAATAAACATATAAATTATGTATAATTATTAAATCAAAAGATTAAACTGATCGATTATTGTTAGTTCGTATATATATTTTATTTTATTTTATTCTTCACTGTTTATGTGGATAGCAACTTAATTCATCATATATTCCAACAATCTTTTCTTTCTGGGTGAGTCCAAACACATTATCCAAAATCCATGGATCTATCTTACCCACTATCTTTGGGCCATCATATGTTTCGAATTTTAATCACATTTTGTTGTGGATTTTTCATCATGGTGGAGGCGATATAGATTTTCATCAATCCTCTTGAGGGCCCAAAGGTATGAATTTTCCATCAAGTCAATCTAGTATCCACCTCTAACCACACTCCATGCCTTACTCTCCATCCCCTCTTGTTGTGGAGTGTCGAACACAACAATAAATCTTGTTGTTTCCTGAGCACTCGAACTTATCTCACTCCTCCCAACGAACTATGGGTTTTGATACTATTTGATTTTCAATCATTACTTTCTAAACTTATCGAACAACTCAGTTTATGATACATAGATTAAATCCAAGAGTAATAAGAATAATCATCTATGAATGATACATAGTACATGGATCGTCCATATAGATTGAATCGGAGTAGGCCCGAACACATCGCTATAAACTAGCTCTAGAACTTTTGTTGTCCTCTTGCTAGCTGTCAGAAAACTCACACTTGTCTGTTTTTTATGTAAACAGTGCTCACAAGATCTAAACCCCATAGAACAGTTCGAAACACCCTCCACCATCTGTTAAGTTGAAATAACCGACAATCCTTTCTAAATAATATGACCCAATCTATAATGCCATAATAAGGAAGTTTCAAGCTCTTCATCTTTTTTCCAGAAACATATGCACCATCGCTTGAGTCTTTCACAATCTTTGCCAGCAACTTGTATAGCCTAACATACCAAACTCCTTTAACAATAATCATTGCCCTATGTATTATCTTGCATGATATACTATCACAATTAAAGACAATACCATAATCCGTCATTGTACTAGTGGACAAATGATTTTACTCATCGTGGGTATATGCATGACATCCGGCAATGTTCGAACAATCCCATTATGCAGCTTGAACCTAAACTTTTCTCTTCCATCGATCCTAATAGCCGTATTATCTCAAAAACATCTCCATCTACATAACTCTCGTACTTGCAAACCACTCCCTCTATGGTGTCATGTGGTAGGAAACACCCGTGTCTATATAACAGACATCACGACGTGACTGCACAAGACATGCAATAGCAATTGATTAATATCACATTCGTCTTCTCCTTTCTTCTCTAAACCAGAGAAATTAACCTTTTCTGTGCCAGAAGAATTCTCACCATCTTTTTTCAAGTGTCTAACCTTGTTACAGTTTCGATTACGACACCGTGACTTATCTCTCGATTTACCTCGAGATTTAGACCTATCACCCTTCTTGTTATAGTTTCTGTTATCAGTTCGTCCTTCACTAATAGTAGATAAAGCCTCCTTAGAAGAAGCCTCAGATACTTTCCTTCGCATAATCTCAGATTACAAAGTAGAACATACATTTTCATAAGTTAGTTCAGTTGTAACCTCACCAATAGCTATGATGAGATTTTTCGAGAAATCAGGTAATAAACATAGCAATGCTATAGCCTTATTGGCATCCTTGATCTTATCATCAATCGCGGTCAACTGATTTATCAATGTATTAAACTCATCCAGATGTGTAGTTTATTAACCAGAGATTTACTTTGATATAGGGATTCCTACTTTATCCATGTACATACCTTCACGGTTGTGCCACCGAGCACATTCGTCAACACTGACTCGGCCAAACACATACGAATCAAGCCAAGAGGTTTCCTATCCGTCTTCTCCCACTCTTCAACAAAAAGTAATAAACGCGGCATTATCCATCGTGTCCTTATCAAATTTTATTTGTATAATAATGTATTGTTTAAATCGGGATTAAGTTAGATCTAAGACGTTCAATAAATTCCAAATCCTTAGATAGATACTAGTTTATCCTACTATGGAACAATGCACGGGAACAAAAGAAACATATTAGATGGTAAAAAATCTAGATTATTAATTGAAAACATGAAGTGTTAGAATCTTCCAATGCAGTATTAAAATGACCCGCACATTTCAGATTAATAAATTTTATTTGATCATGTATCTAGATTTCAGATAGCAAATAAATCATTACGACATAAAATTTGTTGGTAAATAAATATATATATATATAATTAAAATTCACTAATTATGTTTTAATTATAATATTTAATTTATAACTCTGGATGGCCATTATATATCATTGTGAAAATTAATATCTGTTAATCCAACTACTATCATTAATATTATATTATTGGTTTTTTATTTTAATTCATATTTAATTGACAAATAAATCTCAATTGTTGATTAAAATCTTGAACGATCAAGATCATTTGATGCGACACAAACACATAGCCATGTGAATTCACACAGTATATAGTATAGATATCGAAATTTATTTAATATTATTTATATTATGATTTTTTATCACGAATAGTGCACGGATCAGTATTCTAGTATCTATGTAATTATCCATTCTCTTTCCATGTCGAACCGATTGTATGACATACGGCATGATATAGGTACTTACTAATAAGTTCCAAAAATAAAAAACATTTACCAATTAGTCGCACATAAGATATTTTTTCAGCATTTAGTTCTCTAGCAAAAAGACATGGTCTAATTTGTCCCAATTAAAACAAGAAAAAAAAAATTTAATGTAATAATTGATTGTATATTGGAGGAAATCTAACCAAGAAAAATTATAATCGAATCAAATTATAATCATACTCTCATAAAACCCTAAACCGAATTGTTTCATATCCCATATCTTCTCCACCATTGTCTTCACGCTCACTTCGATTGTCGTCAGAGCATTCAATGCCTCGTCACTATCATTCAGTGTGCTGTTAATGTGAAAACTTTTTTCAATCCCCCCGTAACAAGATACTCCATGAATGGAAGTAAAGGTATCTACAGTTGTAAACACTGCACTACGTGAAGAGAGTAAAGGGACATAATGTTGTAAACAGTGCACCTCATGAATGAAAGTAAAGGAACGTATTGTTATAAACAGCCCCAATGACTGGAAGCAGTCGTTTATGATCGAAGCAGTATGCATAAGATCAAAATCAGCACACATATGATCAGAATTAGTTTGCTGGAGTGATGACATTGCATCAACCTTAGTTGATTACTCCATAAAATCGGCTTAAACAATAAAATAAGATAGAGTATATTGAAATATAATTATTCAAACTGTTTAGTTTTTTATGGGAACAAGGGAGCAATAATTTTAAAAATCAGATAAAAATAAACTTCATATGTTATTTAGATTGTAGTATTATGAAAAATATATGATATAATATCTTAGTATATGTCAACTATAACTTTATCATCGTAAATATTATTGTATTATTATGAATGATGATTTTATATATATGATTGTTATGATTTTTTTATATGAATATTTTTTTATGAAAATTTTTGTATATGACATTGTTATATTTACTTTTTTACTTGATCCAAATAAATTAAAGTTTAAAAATTATATGATATTTCATATAAGATTGTTTAAATTTTAAAACTTTTCATATGAATTTCATTTTGGTTTAAATAAATCAAATTTATCTGATTATCCATTAAAATTTTATAAATTCTGTTAATATCCTGACATACCATCTGATGGTTATCATTTGACATCTTAATATAACTGTATATATAATAGATAGATTTCTTTTTTGGCTCTTATTGAAAGAGTTGAGAATTTTGACAAAATATAGAATTAGGGTTGTGCTAAATAGATGTGAAATGGAAAATTCATGGAATAAGATAAGACCATAGATGAAAACAATGAGACGACACAATCGAAATCATATTTTTTAAATATATATATATAAAAAAATTAAATGATAATTGATAACTTAGGTGTCACTTTTTACTAAATAAATTTCGAAAGTGACATATATTGGTAATTTATATATTTTTTCTAAAAGAAGCCTCTTTAAAAAAAATAAAGGATATTGGCATGTTGTCATCCATTTAAATTTGAAACTTTTGCAAATAAATAAAAAAAAATCAAAATGAAAAACTAATATTGAAATTTAAAAATAATTACTTCCTTTATCCCATATTAAACGTGCTGTCCCAAAAGAAATAAAACCTTCTCATTTTTTGTAACCTTTTAACATAAAAAAGCTCAAATAAATCTCATCTGGTATAATACACCACTAATTTCTCTATCAACTGATACAGTAAACTTCATTACAATCAAAAAAATATTCTTTACTCATCAAAATCAATGCAAATTCAACACATATATAAATTTTTGTGTCACGTCAAAACATTTCGATTAATATGGGACGAAGGGAGTACTTAAAAAATACATGAAAATACCAAAATATTTCCTTTATAAGTTTATGCATATAAATCATGTTTTATTCTTTGTGTTAGAAAATCAACAAATTACAATATTCCGAAAATGACCCTAACATACACTTTTCCAGACTCTTTCGTTTGCAAAACTGTAGCCATATCTTGAACTTTGGCAAGAACTAATCTTGGAAGTTGTATCAAGCTTGATGTTGATGGGAGTACAATCTTTTTTCCAGACTCTTTCTTTCTTTCAATGCTTCAATAATCGGATTCAATCATTGTACACCGTTGCTTTTTCTCGAGGCAAATTCCTGAAGGATGATTTCAATGGAGTCATATTTTGAGCAACGGGGAAGAATACTAATAGGGGTATGCTTTTCCTTGGAAAAAATTATTAATCCAGGCGCTCAGTTTGTTTATCTTTTCGTTTTTTTACTGTATGTGTTTTGTTTTATAATTAAAAAATAGGACTTTTTCTTAAGGATTTACTGTGGTTGATAAGGAGGCGTATTCTAATTGGTGTTGGTTCCTTTTAGAGCTTCGAGAAGTTATTCCTGTTGATCGAAAGATTAATTTTGTATAAGATCGTAATTTGGGTCTTTTACAAACATTTCCTAAAGTCTTTGCGAATCATCAACTTTCCTTTTGATTTTGTTACATTATGCGGATCCTTTCTCATAATCTCCCTTAACTTTTTCATCATTTTTCTCTTTCAAACTTCATTCTTGATCGGTCATCTTCGGATCGTATTTTTTTATAGAGAACAAGGTGATTTTGAGATCGTTTTTTTGTGATTCAGATTTTGGTTTTGAAGATTTTATTGATAAGGTACAATATCATTTTCAAATCGCATCCGGACATGAATTGAATTTGTTTTATTCGATCCTCGAACATGAGCGATGCTTATTGAGGGATCAGGAGGACTTCATGACGTTGTTTGATGTCTTGAAATATCTTGGTTTAGGCACAATTATGTAATTGTCGAGTGTAATAGTAATGTGTCAGAGATTGATGGCTGCAATCTCTTTTCTGATCGTGGCTGAGCGACAAACCAATTACTGTGCTTTGTTGAATCAAATAGAGTGTCAGCTATCTGAAACATAGAGCCTTATTGAATCTGGTTTGTTAGAATCCTCTGCTATTGGTACTCAATTTTTTGTTGATCAGGATGTATTCAATGATGTTTTTCCTCACAATGTTGTGTCTGAATCTTTGCTTTGATTGGAAGGCTGTATGTCGAGCAATATGCAACAAACATTGTGTTCTTCGCACAAAGTCTAAACTTATTCAAAATGTTGGCGTGCAATATTTTAGGAGATCTCTTGCACTAGTCTATGTGATTGTAGTCGGATTTCAATATATTATAAAGAGGAATGAGAAGGAGGGGGTTTATGCGGTCTGTGCTTTCAAAGAGAATGGTTGTAAATGGTTCATTAAGGCTTCGCTGTGTGTATATAATAAATGTTTTTACATCAGAAATCTGAATAATACTCACATGTGTGAGCAATTTTTTTCTGAACGATTTGTGAAGACTATAAAGTCAGATGGATTGACGAGGCCTTTACAGAAATGGTACATCGGGATCCTCATGTTGGCAGCAACCAGGTAAGCAGTCATTTATAATCCAATTATGGATTGGATTTATCATATAAGAAATGATGGAGAGTTCTTCAAAAGGCTAAGACAATTGTTAGTGGAGATTGTATCGGTCGTTTGGCAAAACTTCCAGCAACGGTAATATTCTTTAGAGACTGTAAAATGAGAAATTTTCTAAACAAAAATTACTTTACGCTCTCTCTCATACTATCTTTCTCTCTCTCTATGCGCTCAAACTTTCTCTCTCTCTAATCTTGAACTCCTCTACTGCAATCAAGAACTGAAAACCATAACTTTCAATTTCATTCAAGTTCAACTTTAAAACTCAAGATCTTTCAAACTCATTCTTTCGAAATGGCCAACACTTCATCAAACATCTCAAAGAAAAGTTCTAAGAGCTCTAAATCCAATGATTCGAGCCCATCTAGAAGGATCGAACTCCAAAGTGGAGTTGTGTTCGACTTCAACAACGTTCGAAATGAATCAAATGAAGTAAAGGAGGTTATAGATCTTATTCAAGAAGCTGGACTCAAGAACTTTTGTGAGTAAACCAGCAGAATTTATTAAGAAGAGGTACTTGATCTTATCAACAAAGCAAAAGTGACAGACAACCTACAGTTAATCTCCTACACCTCTACTGCATCGAAGATAGCCATCTGCATCAAGGCTGACGACCTTGCTCAGACCTTCAATCTTTCCAATGAAGGATCGAGGATAATTCCACCTGAGACTGTGACAACAGGGAGACATGCCATGCTTCCAGAAGACAAGTGGAATGAAAGTATAAGAACTATGAAGAAGTTCTTATCCAAACAACACAAACTGCTTGCTGAAATCGTCAAGAAAGTCATCGTTTCAAGGGAATTCAGCAAAAATCAAATCACAACTGATCAGCAGGAGATCATGCATGTCATTCTTACAGGACATGTAGTCAATTGGGCATAATTGATTATGTATCAAATTGCAAAGGTTGTGCAATCAAAACAGCCATTGTTTGGAAGGGTAATAAGTATTTTTCTCAAACAGAAATTGCAATTGTCTAACAAAACAAGGAGGCCATGGACCATATCCAAACAAATCGATGTAAAAAAGATAGGCAAGTAGTCTATTGGTTTGAAAAAGCAGATTGAAGTAGTAAAGACAGTTGTCAAGTCTGCAGATAAGCCGCCCAAGTTTGCAAAAGCGCATACCAGAAGATAAGAAGTGCAGATAACCACTGCAATACAAACAAGATCAGCCACCAAGAAAATCAATAAAGCACCAACAAGAAGAGCCTAACCACTCAAGAAGACACAACAAAGAACAACAAAAAGGAAGCTAATCATGTAAGCTTTCGATGAAGAAACCATCTCAGATCATCCCATTGCAGAATCCACTCTAATAGAGGTGGAAGTACAGTCTGTAGATGTACAAATTAAAGCCATAACTGAGCCCTTGTCCTCAAGAATGCCTCCTAAGGCACCGAAGCTGGCTGCACTCCATGATGCCTATATGGCATTGAAACTGTTAAAACATGGAGCAGACGAGAACCTTAGAAACCTCATTCTTGAAACATGGAAGAATTTGCTATTGGAGCAGACTATCGAAGGCCCTAGAGCTCAGTTCAAAAAGACTCATCGCCGAAGGATATACAAAAAATGATATAAGGAGAATAGAAGCTACTCTTGTAGCTATGCAGATGGAGCCAACTCAAGCTACCTATGCTGCACCCGCCCTCACGATAGGATCAACTGCAATAGAGCCAACAACCACTGCAATAATTTCATTCACAAGCAGTGGAATAGACACCTCTGTAATTATAGAAGAGCAAACGTCCACTGCAATAGAGGTTTGGACAACCACCACCACAAAACAAGCAAGGCCTTCTCCATAGAAAGTCATTGATGCAGTTATGAAGAAAGTGCACAACATAAAAAGCAAGGTCAACTACTTAGAACCAGAACAGCAAAAACAACCTCATCACCACTGAAAGAGAAGAAGCAAGCCGAACAGCAGCTAAAAGAACAAAAAGAAAGCATGATTCAGGAGTTTGTGGCTCAACACAAGCTCCCTATAAAGAGGCCAACAAGGATTGGACGATAAAATTCTCCTGAATGGCACTCTGGAATTCAAGGACTCTACCTTGAAGATGACCAGGCTAAGACATGCAATACTCAGACTAATTGAGTTTGTCAACAACCCCACAATTGAAGCTGAGCTTCAGAAGCTCTTGAAAAAGCATGTCCTTGCTGCAGTAGAAGAGATATATGATTTTCTCTCAAAACCTGACTTGGAAGAATATCAACCATCAGATGATGATGGAAATGATGGAGATGACCAACCACAATGCTCATGATGATGATGATGATGATATCATCGAACAGGTTGCAAGGAAAGGAGTCCAGGAACAAACTATTCCAACTGAGGCTGTAGTAGAACAATCAATTGAGAAACCTACAAAAGAGCAACCTGCAGACGAGGAATTAGAAGCTCCCACTGAATTTCAAGAAGAAGGCTATGGAACAGCAGAATCAATTACAGAAACACAAGTAGTGATAGCTCTGGCAGTTGAGGTTCTTGAACCCACAAAAGTTGATAAACCTGCAGCTGAAGGCGCTATTGAAGCACTACGTGAGATACTTCCTAAGGTGCCAGCAGAGGAAGCAACTCACAAAGAACATGAAGAAGAATTTCCTGTAGTAGAAAGCTCATGATAGCCACATCAACAACAGGATGGGATCTAACGATTCCTTCCACTACAGCTGAGCCAAAGAATGCAGACGAAGTAGAACAATCCACCTCAACTCATCTTGCCTTACAAAATCTGTCCAATCTGTTGTTTACACCACCTTCTCTCTTTGGAAAGCTACAAACACAAGGAGATCCACCTACCATACAAATTACAAAAGGCATGCCAAGAAGCACTACCTCTGTAGACCAGACAACCCCTCCTTCTGCAGTGCAGACTATGAAGACAACATTCGATGATGATGTTTAAATTCTCTCAGTACAACGAAGACCATCTGTACAAAAACTACCCTCCTCCACTTCAGAGGATACTATAGATCAAAGACTGGAGAAATTAGACCAAGAACTCTATAACATGCACGAATGGGATAGAAATGCCCTTCATGAGTTACTTAACACTCTGCAGCCGATAACAGAGGAGTTCGAACATGAAAGGGAAATCCGAACTCGGGGCTTTGAGGAACTTCGCACATCTCGTGAAAAGCTAACAGCAGGGATTCATGATCAAATAAAGAGAGAAAATGCCCTCAATCTCGAACAATCCAGGCTGAGCTCCTCAAATCTCAACAAATTCAAAAGTCAACACAAAGAAGTTCTCAGAAGAATGGCCCAGGAATTGCAAATCACTCAAAAGGGACTACGAACAACAAGGCAACAACACTCTACACATAAATGACACCAAGTATGGATTTCTTGAAACCAAACTTGAAGTAGTTCAGAAGAACATCTTCTTTGAACTTTAGGCTGTGAGGACTGCCATTGAATCCCTTACCTCCATCGTAAATGCCAAAAAAAATAGGGAGAAACAAGCTACAAAAGAAGCACAAAGGACTCCTGCAGCAAAGCAGAAGAGGACCCCAGCTGATACTCAAGGGGAGAAATCTTCTGCAACCAAGGGGAGACATTCCTCTGAAAAGGAAAAGTCTGCTAAAAGACACAGACATCAGGGGGAACAGTTTCATGATGAACGTAGACGACATAAAGATTCGAAGGAAAGATCGAGAAAGCGCAAAAAAGACTCAGAGGAAGAACATAGGCACAAACGCAGCAAAGGAAAGGAGCATCAAATGTAAGTTTAAACCTCTACTCCTCTTTCTTTCTATTTCTTTATGTTTTTGGTTTGTATTTTTTTTAGAACAAGAAATGTTGTAAACTTGTTGTTTTACATAAGAGTTTTTGTTAGCATCAATTTAAGGGGAGATTGATAGGAATGTGTAATCTCTCCAATTGTATAGAAATTGATGTAACAAAACTGAGATGTATTAATCATAATGCAGTTAGGTTGTTTAGGCTAGAAGTCAAGTAGGTAGTTGCAGTCTAGGTTGGATGCTGGAGAGCAGACGACTGCAAATGATGAAGAGCAGATGAGTCACCAGATGCAGACTACTATAGAGGGCTTTGTATTAACAACTAATGCATTGATGAACAACAAAAGAACATCAAAGTCTTCAGGATCTAGGAACTGAGCTTGCAGATGAGGAGCAACACAGAATGCATCAATGTGTAGCAAATATGAGTGTAGACGAGATTGCAGCAGGGAGTGGTGTAGACAAGGTCTCATAATACAGAATGCAGACTAAGGTGTAGCAGACTGGGTGCAGCAGAGGTGGTTGCTGATGGTGGGGTCAGAGGTCTGGAGTAAGTCAAACGAAGATTTGAGTTAAAGCAGAAACGACATAAATTCTGGAGATAGTGGACTGCCAACATAAAAAATGAGATGGTGGGGGACACGAGTAGCGAGATGTCAACATCAGAAACAGTGTCAAGCTACAGTAGGTTCGTTTCCTAAGCTTATAAAAGGAAATCAATGAAGCTCTTGGAGAAATGATGTTGAATAAGGATAGAAAGGCAAGCGTGCAAAAGCAATCAATATTCAAAGATTACTCAAGAGAACTGAATTAGGAAAAGAAGAGTTCACTAGTCTGCAAGAAGAACAGTCACTCCAGCAGAGTTCAGATTACTGTATCTGTGTGATGATCTTGGATCTTTATCTTTTCTGCAAATTGTCAAGCTTGTAAAAAGAAATTAACTTGTAAGCTAAAAATAAGAAGATAGTGATTGTCACCTCTTGGCTTAACTACACTGGTCACCAAGGGAAGACTGGACTAAGCTCTTGTTTATTAATTGATAACAAGTGTCAGAACCAGTATAAATACTGTATCTCTTTATTTGCTTTCATTTCTTGATATTTGGAACTGTTAGAAATCGACCTTTACAGCCAAACAGAGACAAATTCCAAGAATTGGAATCTCTACAATAGACCTCAAACTGTTAGATACAGACTACTCAAGTAGTCTGCATAGAACAGTGTTCTGCAATATCATAATCCTCTACATAAATTGTTAAAATTTGAATTAACTTATTCACCCCCCTCTACGTTATATCTTGGACTTTACAATATCCATTTGTTATTCTTGCTGTCAAATGTCAATAATGTCCAATGGAACGCTGTTGAACCCTTAAGTGCACCTCTTGTGGTGTTAATTGGGAACAGGTGCCACCGACATGTTTTTCTAGCAAGCATATGTTCTTTTATCCTTTTGTAGATAATTTCTTTTGGTTTCGAAATCATTTGCTGCATTATATATAGAAAACAAGATGAGATTGTAGAATTGAAATGTATATGAAATCAAACATAACACAGAGTTTTTCACTTACCCAACAGTTTGTAGTGTACACGACTACTTGATCTTTGCAATGTGCCTCTTGTAGCATCAACGTCCCATTTGCATTGATAGTCGAATTAGATAAAGCATCATCATTAGCCACTAGCTTTATGTCATCTATATCAACATATGCAGCACCTCTGACAGGATCTCTCATAACAATGATCAAGTGCCTGTAATGTGACAATGATCTCTTTTATGTCATTTATGTCATCTTTTAAAGATATATGATGTCTAACATTGTCATTCTGTTTTGTTGAAACAGGCGCTCTGTGTTTTTTTTCTTAACAAAGGCGCTCTATTTATGATACATAAGGCACTCTGTTTTGATTGTGACAGAGTTTAACACACAACAGTTACATTCCCTTGAAACAAAAATTATTCATCTAATTATATTTTCTTTGTTATGGCATCAGAGACAAATAGATAATGAAAAATAAATAGTAAATGAATAATAAGGTAAATCGAAATTAGATTGCTTATAGGTTGGGCAAGCTTGACGTCATTTTATTCAATTTCTGTCGTACGTTGTCCGACAAGTGGGATAAAACGTCGAGAGCAGTCTTGGTCTTTTAGATGAACCATAAGTGTAATTACTCAACAGTTTTGCTGGTCGTTTCCCTTTATCTTTGAGCCGCATTACCATGGACGACGGTGTACATCTTCTCTTTTTCTTTGACTTCTTCTTATCGATTTCATCTTGCTTGACTTCTTTTTCATCCGACTATAGGATTTCATCATTGTCGTTGACATATAAAATATCCTCCTATTTTGCTTCCTTTTTTTTTATTTCATTTACTATTAAAGTGTTGTCGAAGAGTGCCTTGTAGTCCTCAGTTATCTACTTTTCTTGTTCGATATCCCCTGATAGCTTAATCTTCCCTTCATCCTTGGAACGAATGATTCCGTGCAGTCTTTTGTCGCTCAGTTAAAGACTTCAATATCAAGAAATATTTTTTTGCTCTTGTTTCAATGTCTTCTTTGTCGATGTCTCTTTATCAAGAAATATTTTTGTTTTCTAAGTTTATTGTTTCATTTGAAGAATTTGTTTCCTCAACTCCTTAACCAGTGTTGCATTAGCTGTTGAAGCATTTTGAATCATCAATTTTGGTTCAGTCGTTGGTAGCCTAAGGGTTTCAACCTCTGATCTTGCCTCGGTCAATTGAATCTCCAATGAGAGCATCTAAAAAAATACAAAAATTTTATAAATCATTAAATGAGCATGAAACATAATAACATGAAATAGAGCACAGTAATAATTAAATAGAGCGCCTTGATTAATTGAACATTGTTTACCTTTTCTTGAGCTATATTCAACTAATGTGTTTTTTTTATTCTTCTCTTCTAATGAATGTACCTAAGACAAATAAAAAGCGTGTCACATGTGTTAAAAAAATCTTGAACAAAATAGAGTGCCACTTCATTACAAACAAAGCGCTAGAAGAACAAAAAATATTTCACCTTTTCTTCAGCCAAATTCATTCCTTGTATTGCTCTTTCATTTTTCTCCTTCTCCATTTCTATTAGTTTATTTGCATCTTCAACCTAACAAGCAAAATAAAAAAAAAGTTGGTTTAAAAAAAATCATAGACTTAAATGAAACGAGAGTTAATATATATTGTGCAAGCAATTTACCTATTCCTTAAGAAAATAAGTTTGTTTTGTGGCTTCCATACATCTCTCCCTCAATGAAGTAATTTCCATTCTAGCTTCTTGTAATTGTTTTCTCAACAGTGTTACTTTGCTTGGTTTAATATGCTTTATTAGTAGATCAGATGATGAAATGTTGTCTTCATTGTTTTGACTGTTGCGGCTCCTTTGAATGGATTGACTAGAACTAGAACCATCCCTTTTTACTCTAAACTCAAAATGTTGGGAATTTGGTACTTGAGTTTGAGTTTCTTTGCTGCAATCTTCATATTCATCTTTACGCCATTCAATGGCGGAAGCTCCCAAGCCATATTCTCTCCTTTCATGCTCTGTTGGGCTGAATAGATCCACTATCAACTATTTTTCGGAAATCACAAATGTTAGACCATTTTGCTAAATCAAATGATAACACTAGAATAAGTCCCAATTTTTATTACCTTTTCATCTTCAAAGGTAGATGCGGCGACATTTATGTCTTTAGCTAGATCTTTCAGATATCACCTTGCATACCTCGTAACTATTTCATCCTTATTTTTTTCAAGTGGATCTACCACATTCGTCTTCTCCATAAACCAATATTGTATCTTAAAAAAAGAAAATCAGGGATTGTGTAAACAATTACCGAAATTATGAAATATTTGGTGATTGTCTAATTACTTAAGATTAAATAGAATTATTGAGAAGTGGCTAAGGCTTAGGTTTGTAAATTCACTTCAATGTTATATTATTGTGGCTATGAATTATATTCTCATGTAACAACAGAATTTTCTGAAACCATTAATATTCTCTCTCGAGTAATATTAACGCTATTATTGTTTAACAACCCATATTATTTCTAATATGTACCAACTTGCCAAAACTGTGGAGGCAAGACAACCACTGTTTGGGAAGGTCATTAGCATCTTTCTCAAATACAAATTAAAGCTCTTTGAAAAGGAGGGAAGACCATGGAACATAGCAAAACAAATCAACATTAAAAAGTAGGCAAGCAGCCTATTGGACTAATAAGGAAAACTACAGCAGTGCAGACCGTGGTCAAACCTGCAGACCATTCGCCAAAGTCTACAGAAGTGCAGACGAGACAAAAGGCCAAGTAGACCACTATAGCAGTGCAGACCACTGTAGTACAGACATTATCTGCGAAGAAGCAGATCAAGAAGATGCCAGTCCTCAAAACTCAACCAAAGATGAAGCAACCAAGAGTCACAAAGAGAAAAATTCTTGTGCAAGACCTTTGACGAGGAAACTGTGTCACATTAACCTGCCGCAGAGCCACTCGCCATAGAAGAGGAGGAAACACAGTCTGCAATAGTATAGACTGGGCAGATTCTTGAGCCATCTTCCTCTAAAATCCCACCCAAGGTACCAGAACTTGCTCCACTCCACGATGCAAACGTGGCAATCATGCTCCTAAACGCAGGAGCAGATGAAAACTTGAGGAACCTGATTTTGGAAGATCAAGTGAGCTTTCAAGAAATGAGAGAGGGACCTCGAGCTGAGTTTAGACAGAAGATAATTGTAGAAGGCTACACTCATGAAGCAATAAAAGCAATAGAGGCTAAACTGTCAATCTTACAGATGGACCGTGCTCAAGCTCACTCTGCTGCATCCACCCTCACAATCAGACCTCTAGTAGCAGAGCCAACAACAACCACAGTAATTGTTCCATTCGTAAGCAGTGGAATGGAAACTTCAGCAATTGCAGATGACCAACCAACAACTGCAACTACCGCATGGGCAACAACAACATCCACAACTCAGGAAAGGCCTTCTCCTGAGAAGATCATTGAAACAGTCATGTAGACGGTCAAAGCAGTCGAAGCAAGTCTACTGCAACAGAAAGTCCGGGACACTCAATTGCTTGCAGAAAGGAAACAAGCAAAGATGCAGAAGAAGGCCCAAAGAGACAAATTGATTCAAGAGTTTGTATCACAGCACAACCTACCAATCAAGAGACTAACACCAACAACATCTGCAAGGACAACCAAACCAGGAAGAATGATAAGGTTTGCAAGTACAAAGTTAATTCCCCTAGGACCCAAAACATTGTACAAGATCAATCCAGACCAATCCCAAACATTCATTTGAGACATTACTGGAATGACAGAAGGAGAGATCAATCAAATGGTTGAACTTCAAAAGAAGGAGGTCAGCAGGTCAACAAGATCCAAGGAACATCACTTTCTGATCAATAGAGCTCTTGAATATAAGGATTTCACCCTTAAGACCACCAGACTCAGAAATGCCCTCCTCAGACATATTAAGTTTATAAACACACCTTAAATCGAGGCTTAGCTGAAAAAGATCTTGGTAAAACATGTCAAAGCTGCCACCGAGGAGGTATATGAATATCTCTCTCGACCTGATTTGGGAGAACATCAACCATCAGGTTATGATAGTGGTGATAAACCACAACTAGACCTTCATGATGATGAAGATGACATTATCGACCAAGTTGCTCCCGAAGGAGAACATGTGAAGATGACTGCAGCTGAGCCAGCAGAAGAAGCCCCTACAGTAGAGGAACGTGTAGATGAACCCTCAGGACTCGAACTAGAGATTCCTTCTGTCACGATTACAGAAGAACATCAAGCCGAGCCTTCTGCAGAAAGACCACCAGAAAAGCAAGAAGCAACTCTAGAAGAAGAGCAAGCTGAATCATTCTCAGAAGAGGAATCTGTCATAGAAACCTTAATAGTCATTGGTTTTATAGCAGAGGAGATACACAAAGAATGAGTAGAAACCCCAATTGCAGCTGAGGGAAAAGGTGCAAACGACTTCATACAAGGTAGAGTCAAGGGAATACAAGGAACTCCCCCTCATCTGAGTATATATGATCTGGAGAATCTCTTGTCCACATCCCCTTCCTCTTTTGGAAAGATGAAAGCAGATCCACCCTCCATAGGATTTCCACAAGACATCACTCCTCTATCTGCAGAATAGCCAATGAAGGCTGCCTTTGATGATGATTTACAAATCATCTCAGCTTTGATAGGAATGTGCAATCCCTCCAGTTGTATAGAAATTGATGTAACAAAACTGAGATGTATTAGTTATAATGTAGTTAGTATGTTTAAGCTAGAAGTCAAGTAGGTAGTTGCAGTCTAGGTCAGATGCTAGTGAGCAGACGGATGCAGATGGGAAGACATCGTGCAGACCACCAGATGCAGACTACGAAAGAAGACTTTGGATAAACAGCTAGTACATAATAAGCAACAAATGAACTCAAAGGCTTCAGTGGAAGGACTAAGCTTGTAGACGAGAACCAACATGGCAAGGCATGAACTGAATCAGATCTGAGTGCAGACCGTAGTTGCAGTAGAGATTGGTCACGAACTAGAGTTGCAGTATGCAGACTAGGGTCGTGACAGAGACAGAGTGCAGACTGAAGGAAACAGCAGACTTGATTGCAGCAGAGATGATTGCCAGGATGGGGTCAAAGGTTTGAAGTTAGTCAATGAAGATTTGAGTTAAAGTAGCAACGGCACGAATTCTGTGGTCAGTGGATTGCCATCATCAGAAACGAGACAATGGGGGACATGAGTGGACTGCCAGGTCTTAGTGCGTTGCAAACGGGTTTGTTCCTTGAGCCATATAAAAAGGAACAGTTGAAGCTCAGAGAAGATAACGAGTGAATGAGATTCAAAGGCAACGTGCAAAGCAAATTCATTCAAAGCATACTCGACTGAGCTAAATCGTAAAGACACTGCGAAGAGAGCATCACTAGTCTGCAGAAGAACAAGTTGTGCAGTAGAGTCCATAGATTGGATCTGAGCAACACGAGTTAGGTTCTTCGATCTTGTAAACAAGTCTGTTTAGGCTTGTTAAGGATACATTCTTGTAATCTACACAAGAAGATAGTGATACTCACCTCTTGGGTTGACTACATTGGTCACCAAGGGAAGACTGGACTAAGCTCTCGATCATCATTTGATATCGAGTGTCTGAACCAGTATAAATCCTGTGTCATTTATATTGTCTTTTCTCCATTTGATTATTAGACAACTGTTAGATTTAAATCAACACAGACAAACAGAGAAAAACTCACAGAGTTTGAATTCTCTACTGCAGACTACCCAAGTAGTCTATGCAAGAACAGTAGTGTGTCATAAATTATTAAAAGAAAAATCACAAACGGTCTTTAAACCTATTCACCCCCCCCTCTAGGTATAAACTAGGACCAATAATTGGTATCAGAGCCTGACTTTTCAGACTTAACAGTTATTGAAAAGAAAAGGTCACTCTGTGATTTTTTTAAAAGAAGTTACTAACATTCTATTGCTGTGAAGAACATGGCTCCACCAAAGCTTCAGAGGTGCCCAAATAGTGGAGAACCTCTAATCTGCTCATTTGACAAATTCAATCATTGGAAATTGAGAATGCTTGCACATCTCAACTCCATTGATGAAAGGATGCAAGACATCATCATGGATGGACCTCACATTCCAATGATGCTTGATCCTATGGATGGAACCAAAGAATTACAAAGGCCAAAGTCTTTGTGGTCCAAAGATGATTGGGACTTGGTAATGATTGACAGAAGAGCACTCAATGAGATCTACAAAGCTATGGATGACAACATGTTTGAAATTGTGGTACACACAACCACTGCAAAGGAGGCATGATAAGCTCTAATGCGAAGGAATGAAGGGACCAACGAGATCAGAGAGAACAAGAAAGATGTTCTCATACAACAATATGAGTTGGTCTCAATGAGATCTGATGAGAACCTAACTTCTTTCTATGAAAGGTTCAATGTACTTGTCAACAATCTCAAAACCTTAGGAAAGACTTTCGAAAACAAGGAGTCAACGTAAAGTTTGTGAGATCTCTTGGAGAGATCTGGAGCACAAAGACTACAGCCATAAGGGAATCTAGAGACCTAACCAAGATGTCCCTACCTCAACTATATGGTGTACTGCACACCTACAATCTTGAAGTTGAGCAGAAGAAACAGATCGATGATGCAAGGAAAAAGACTCTTGCATTCAAGGCTCAAGAAAAAATCTTAAAATCCATGGCAGAAGAGGAAATATCAGACTCCTCGTCTGCAAGTGAACAAGAGCTATCTGAGGAAATTGCCTTGATGGGAAAGAAATTTAGGAAACTATTCAAGAAGAGGAACTTCAAGAAAAGCTTCCCACAAAGACAAAAGAAGAAGAAAAAGAAGTCTGCTATAACTGTAGTAAACCAGGCCCCTTTGCTGCAAACTGCAGACGACCAACGCAGGACTCGTCTGCATCAAAGGTCAAGAAAGAACTCAGCAAAGGCAACACTGGAAGAAAAGAAAAAAGCAAAACCTATGCTGCAAAGACATGGAGCGATACAGACTCAGATGATGAAGATCATATCTCAAACGCTCAACTATGTCTCATGGCCAGAACTGAAGAAAACCAGCAGGTATTTGATCTTTCTGATTCTGAGGCCACCACAGAGGAATTGAAGGAGGCACTTCAAGAAACCTCTGAAAACTTTATTTCTCTCTTTAAAGAAAATAAAGAAAATCTCAAGAAGATTAAAATTCTTGAAGAAAAATGCAATAGTTTAACCACTACTGAAAATGAACTAGAAGAAGCAAATAAAAATGTAAATCTTCTGTATGTAGTAGTTGAAACTATTTCACTAAAAAACACTGAATTACAAAAACAGGTAGATGCTTGGAATGGAAAGTCATTAGATCTACAAAGCTTGATTAACTCAGGACAATCCTCCTATGACAAAACTGGATTATGATATTATAACTGGGTAAATCAAAATAAAGAAAGGGAGACTAATGCTGAGGAAGCTCAGCAGACAATTACAAATGTTCTTCAGAGAAAGAACTTGCCTACTGCAGCAAGAATGCCAAAGCAAACTGTCCCTACTGCAGCAGCCAAGAGCCTTAACCCTACTGCAACATCTAAAGGCTCAACTGCAAGGACAACTCAGAGCACTAGAAGTCTATACAAAAGACCTCTACTGTAAAGTAAGGCCTCCACTGCTCAACCTGCTAAGAATTGGAGCAGACCTCCAATTCATACATATGACAAAAGTCATACGAAGCAAGTGGAAAGAAATTCCAAAAAGGAATTCAAACAAAGGCCTTATAATGCTCCTTATGCACCTGATTATGCAGTATGGAACAAATTCTCCAGAAAGACATGGAGAAAGCCATACTCAAGACATGTCTGCTCATGTCAAATGCAGCAGACAGGTTGGAGCAGACCAATGAGAAGCATAAGACATAAGGTCTACTGCTTTATCTGTGGTAAAATTGGCCATAGATCCATTGATTGCTGGAACTCTCACAAAAAAATAATTCAAGTGTGGGTTCCTAAAACTAATCAATAAGG
>LIEC01012052.1:0-59137 GCA_001925005.1 Drosera capensis
CATTCGTTTGATTTTGGAAGCGAGTGTTGTGAATTTTGATACTCGATGGTTACGGCACTTGAATCGGGGCTGTGAAATGCGACGGTGTTGCTTGTTGAGGCGTTTTGTTGAGTAATTTGATGATTTCGATGAGACTGAAGGGAAGGAGATTGGTATTGGGGTTCATTTCAGGGTCAAAGGAAGGTTATTTGTTGGAAAATGAATACTTGCTAGTAAATATCATGATTGAAGTAAATGAGATTGAAAGAAATGACCCGTGAACTTGGTCGGAGTCATTTTTTTGTATGTGCTCGCACCTTTGTAGATAGGCATGTGGGACGGGGTCGATAACTTGTTAGTTTGGAAGTCTTCTATGAATGCCGTGGCAATGGATGAGGTTATAATTTACGATCAGATAGTAATTCATTGCATGAGAATTTTCTCGTTCCTCAAATATATGTCTTTGCTTCGTTATGAAGCTGATAGTTTGTCCTTCGTCGTGGGGCGATGCAACTGAGAGCAAGTGTGAAAGGATATCGACATTGTTTTTATTAGCGTCATGAATGTGGCTATGAGTTCTTTCTTGAATGACTCTCTGTTTGAAGATATTGTCATCGCCCTTCGATTTTTTGACATGCTTATAGTATCCTAGTTTCTTAGATTGAGCTAGGGATTACTCCTGCACAAAACACAATAAGTTAGAACAAATTGAGCTTATCGGAACTTTAACCTCCAGAACTTTTGTATAATTTGCGGCTGAAGAAAGGCTAGAAAGTTGCCCCAGACAAGGCCTTAGACCTTTCCCTATTTTCATGTTGTCCCACTTGAAGATCTAAGATGGCTAACTTATATCATGTGGTGTACTATTATGCGATTTAAATCTCAAAGAATTCAGTGCTCAGATATAGCATGCTTTTAGACAGTGAGAATATATATGACCATAACAATGGGCTCAAAGCATCATAACTCAGCTTTCAGGTTCCTCAGCAGTCAGAAATTTGATATGTTGACTAACTCGTCTAAATTTTGTGTCTTGGTCTACATTGATTGCTGTTCTGATATGCTTTCTCTTTCTTCCTTTTCAGATTGTTGTTATGTTGATCTCTCTGTGACCACAAGCTGATTTTGCTGTTACAAGAATATGCGATTCACAGTTCTTTGGGTGAATGCCTGGCGTGCTCACCTTGTAATATTGTTGACACACACAGAAGGTGGTTGAAGTTTAGTTATGAAAAGACTGCGTTGTCTTGCAAGATGATTGTACATCCACGTATTCTTTGTAGAATTGATAGACAGCTTCATGCTCATCTTCCTGTAAACATTGTTGGGGGGATGAGGCTTGGAACTTCCTTCCAATCTATTCCAAGGTTTGGGTTTCCAAGTCAGTCAAGAGGTTTAGGAGTTTCAATCTTTGTGCCGTATCCAACTGGCATTGATTCGAGAACATTCAATTTTGTTACTGTTGTCAAGAGAGCATTATCCATCAAGCCGGAACTGAAATTGCAAGCAGTGACAAATGGCGAGTCTCTTGCAGAAGATGCCAACCTATGCCGAAGTTTCACAAAATTTAATGCTATTAAGAAACGTAGAAAGTCTGAGGCTGCTCGACGAAGCAGCAATGGTGCCCTAACTTCATCATCAAAGCAGCCTGAAGAAAGTGTTGGAAGTTCTCCATTATTGCCCTCTGAAGGGGAAAAAGCCTCAAATGCACGTCAAAAGCTGAGTAATAATGGGAAGAAGGAAACATCTGGTGTCAAGGCAGTTTCAACTCCAGGTCCTAGTAAAGCGAGCGAAGAATCTCATGTGGTGGCCAATCCTCATCCGCATTCATCTAACAAGAAAAAGAAAAAAAATTCTGGCAGCACTCCTACCTCCACTACTGTTTCTTCTAATAATTTAAGAGTTTCAAACCCAAAAGATGGCGAGAATACTGCAGGAAATCGGCCATCAATTCCTGCCAAGGTCAGAGTAATTTCCACCTTTTTGAATGGAAGAAAGCTGTTGCTTTATCTCAACACAGTTTTATTTACTAACGCTTTAATTTGATCAGAATGGTTTGGCAGGGAAGACTCTCTCAGAAGTGGCTGATTCATCTGTCTCCACTAGAAAGATGTCTAAGAAGACAAATAAAAATAGTAAAAGCGCCGGAACTCCTGAAGAAGTTGATGCTGCTGTTTTAGAGACAAATGGTGCCGCGGTTAAGCCTGTAGAAAACATGAAGGCTGCTCCTTTTAGCCATGACTCATCGATGAAGTCAAAACCAGCAAAACATAGTGAAACCAAAGCATCAGAATATACACTTGCACCTTTATATCCTCCCTCAGGGAAATCTATTGTGGTTGTAGAGTCTGCTACAAAAGCTAAGGTTATTCAAGGTTACCTGGGTGATATGTATGAAGTTATACCAAGTTATGGTCATGTAAGGGACTTGGCAGCAAGATCAGGATCAGTTCGGCCTGATGAAGGCTTTAGCATGGTCTGGGAGGTACCAGCTCCAGCTTGGACTCATCTTAAGAATATCAAGGTTGCCATCACCGGGTAAGCATATTTCACTTTTCAGTTATACCAAGACATAATTTTGATACAATTGTTCATAATCAAGCCATGAGAATATTTGAAACACACAATAAGGATGGCATAATTTTCTTGTACATACGTATTCCTCTATCACGCCAATTAATTTACATTTCATGTTATGCCGCTGACGTTCCAATTTTTTAATAATTAAATTTCAGCACTATTGTTGCCAGATTTTGATTCCTATCCTTTGGTATTCATTCTTTATTTTTCTCTTGTGGTCCTGTCTCTTATCTCAGAGCACGTAATCTTATTCTTGCATCAGATCCTGACCGCGAAGGAGAGGCCATTGCTTGGCACATATATGAAATGTTACTACAACAAGATGCTTTGCACAAAGATCTGACCGTAGCCAGGGTAGTATTTCATGAAGTTACTGAAACTGCTATTAAGGGTGCCCTGCAGAGTCCCAGAGTTATAGATATTAACTTGGTTAATGCATATCTTGCTCGTCGTGCTATTGATTATCTAATAGGATTCAACCTTTCGCCAGTACTGTGGCGAAAGCTCCCAGGTTGCTCATCAGCAGGACGAGTACAATCTGCTGCTTTGTCCCTAATATGCGACAGAGAAATGGAGATTGATGAATTCAAACCTTTGGAGTATTGGACAGTAGAAGCAACATTTAAGAGAAAGCAGTCACAGTCATCCTCTGACAACTATCTAGTGATGTCGTATTTGACTCACTTTGACTCGAAAAAGCTGAACCAGCACTCTATAACATCAGAGAATGAGGCAAAGTATATTGAACGGTCCCTTCATTCGTCACATTTCAAAGTAATGGATTCTAAAAGTAGCAGAATAAACAAGAACCCTCCTTCACCATTCATAACATCAACCCTTCAGCAAGATGCTGCAAATAAATTGAAGTTTTCAGCTGCTTATACTATGAAACTGGCACAGAAACTATATGAGGGGGTCCAATTATCAGATGGCAAGGGGACTGGACTGATAACATATATGAGAACAGATGGGTTACATTTATCTGATCAAGCTGTGAAGGACATATGTTCCGTGATCCTTGAAAGATATGGGAAGCAATTCCTTCCGTCAGCTCCTCGCAAGTTCTTCAGAAAGGTGAAGAATGCCCAAGAGGCCCATGAGGGTATCAGACCTACGGATATACGTCGTTTACCCTCTACTCTTGTTGGAACACTGGATGAAGATTCTCTCCAGTTGTACACTCTTATCTGGACCCGCACTATGGCCTGCCAAATGGAATCTGCGAAGTTCTATCAGATACAAGTTGATATTGGAAATGAAAGTGGGAGTATTGCATTACGAGCCGCTTCTTCGAGGATTTCATTTCCTGGGTACAGGGCAGTCTATGAAGACAGAGAAGCTGAGGCAATAAGTAACAACGAAAACGGACCAGACGAATCTGATGACGCTTTTAAGCTTCATAGTAGTTTGAAGAAGGGGGATCAATGCATTATTGACAAGTTAGAATTGAAGCAACACCATACTCAGCCTCCACCTTGCTACTCGGAGGCGTCACTGATTAAGCGGTTGGAGGAACTTGGAATTGGTCGACCTTCAACATATGCCTCAACACTTAAAGTTCTGCAGGACAGGAAGTATGTAACTGTGAAAAGCCAAATGTTGCTCCCAGAATTTCGCGGCCGCATGGTTTCAGCTTTCTTGGCTGATTTATTCTCCGAGGTCACAGACTACAGTTTCACTGCTGATATGGAAACCGAGCTTGATAATGTATCCACCAGCTTAACTAAGTGGAAAGGACTTCTGAAGGATTATTGGACTCGATTCAGTGGCCATTGCGAGCGTGCTAATAAAGTTCAGGTCCGTCAAGTGGAGAAGATGCTGGAGAGAACCTTTTCATATTTTCTGTTTTCGTCTCTTCCAAATGGAAGTCGAACATGCCCGAGCTGTTTGGAAGGAACTTTGACTATGAAGATCAGCAGGTTTGGTGAGGGTTATTTTATTGGTTGTGATCAGCATCCAAAATGCAAGTGAGTTCCTCACATGCCACGGTCGTAGCTTTTATATTGTCTGTAGTGTAGAAACATGTTATATGTATTTTATTTTATTTTCCTATTGATTTGCATGATTGCTTGATTGGAGAGCTGCCTGTGATCTTGTTGGCTTCTGTTAACTTGTCGTTGGATACTTAGTTGTCATGCCATGTACAGGTCCTTTAGAAGGCCCTGCTACATTGAATATCATGGTTATGAGAGTAGTGGTTAACAGGTTCTCCTACCACTCATCTGTTCTCCGAACTTGGGACAATGGATTCGAGTGGGATTTCTAAGGAAAAGTTCCTTAAATTTATCCTACAAATAATGATTGGTTTATCTGAATTTACATATTTCAAAGTTTTTCTGGTTAATATAGAAGTACAGATACACTTGTGTATGTTTATTTGGTTTGCATAACTGCATAAGTTACATTACTTGATACTATTTCCTATCATCATCACGTCTAATATTTTGTAATAGTCTTTATGTTTACTGTTTATACAATTGACTTCTCTTTTGTTGTATAATTTGTAGTATTTATTTGTTTGTTTGATTCATTCTTCATCATGACGGAGAAGGTTTCAAATTTTTAATGATTTGCGCTGACATAGCATAGGACTTGTGCACGGTGTCTTTTAAATACTGCTTCTTAACCCAATACATTTTCGAGCCTTTGCCCTCACCTTTTGACATCATGAGTCCGCTTTTTCATCATTGTCTCTTTTTAATTTTTTCAAGTACCTATATTCGAGTCTTATAGCATATTAATTTGAGTGTGTTAACAGTAAAGAAATGGCCTAGCTCGCTAAGCAGGCTGAAAAAACAAACAAAAGAATTCGAGTGTGTAAGGGTAAGGATATCCTCTCGATCAAGGATAGGTTTATGGAGTTGTCATGCATTTTCGACCAAAATAACTGTGCCCTCGTACCATGGCATGGGTGATGGGGCACACATGAAAGTGACAGAGAGAAAGAAAAATAAATTGACCTAGAGAGGAGTAGGACTTGCACAACATTGGCTTGTAAAAGGAAGGCTCAACATAGGAGTAGTCATTAGTCAACATGGGCTAAATGGAATAGGAGGTTTCTGGGAAATTAATACATACTCTTAAGGTTTTCATTGAGCAGATTTTGTAATGCTGTGAAGCGGTAATGGCATACATGCCTCAATGATTTACCTTACATTTGACTAGTGTTCTCTTTCAGTTACACGTCACTTGATACAGTATTGAAGCATTCTGAAGTAGTTTATCTGTTGGTTTTGTTTGTAACTGATTCATCTGGCTTGGTAACAGGTACGTTGCTAAAACAATATACGGTGGTGATGAAGATGATAATACTTCTGAAACGAGAACTGTTGATGAGCCAAAGCTTCTAGGAAATCATCCTGATTCTAATTTAAAGGTTGAAGTTATTAATGCCTTTTGTATTTTGTTCTCTGGGAGTTGTGTGCTTTCACTGCTACTTTTTTTTTCCTTCTCTTGTCGTTCTTTCTCTTTCCTTTTCCCTTTTTTTTCCCCCTTTTGTGTCTTCCTTCCCCAGCTCCCCTTTTCTTTGCTTATTACTCAAATACGCATTTGTTTTCATTTCAGGTCTTTCTTAAAAATGGTCCTTATGGATATTATATTCAGCTTGGTGATGATAGGAATGGTTATGCGCCCAAAAGGTCACCTATTCCAACGGTAACCAAAAAAGTTTTGAATGCATTTATTTTTCCATGTGGTTTCCTTCTCAAAGACAAATGTAGGTACTCGGAAAATGTATGATTTACATCAAGCGCTCCTGGTTTCTAATTTGCGGAACATAAATCTTATCAATTAGATACAGAAGTCTATAAACTCGACAAGCAAGTGATCTAACATTTGCAAACCCCTCTTTAAACGTATGGACAAAGTTCTGTTTCTTGTTTGAGTTTTGCTTGGCAGCCTGTATAGTGAACATCTCTAGTTGAGTTTTTTGTTGCAGTTTTAGCTAACTATTCCGGAGTTTTATGAAGGTTGAAGATTAATTAAATATATGATATTTCAAGCTCATTTACAAGTGTGATAAGTTAGTGATGCATAGAGAAAATGAGAGTGAGAATTAGATCCAACTTCTGAAATGCAAGAATAAACAAATAAAATACCACGATATTGACTACAATATTGAGTCAAGCTTCAAGGCTTAGATAATGAGGCCAACAAGCTAGTTGCGAGTTTGAATACAAATGGGCTAATGGGATGGGTTGATGTACTTTTGCTCACAAGTCACAGCGCAGTTACTCATCAAGTGACGGTGTCCTGAAAATGCTTGCTCTACTTATGTTATTTCCTGGCTTCCAGCTCTGGCTATATGAACTTAGTCTGATTTTGTTAAGTAAAATTGCATAAAAAAAATGCTGGAAGAATACATAGTGGACGCCGAGTCCTCATCTCACAAGAAATTCTTAAGATGGCATGCTGTGCACTACTGCACGAGACAGCAATTGGTTTCTTGCTCTTAAGGAATGAGATGATCATTAAATAAGGATTCTTTTACTATGTAATGTCCTTGTGAAGCAACTGTTAGTTTGAGTGAACACAAATTGCTATTAAGTTGATTCTTTAAAGAATGCTTTTATGTTTTCTTGTCTGTCTGCCTGCTCAAGTAGTATGCAAGTATGAACGAGTGGGTCACGATACTTGCTCAAGAAACAAAACAAGAGTTGCAGTGTCCACACCTGTTTTTCTTCTTCTTTTTTTCCATTTTTCCCCGTTTGAGACTTCCATTTTGTTTTAACAGCATAAGCCTACTATATTTTTCGATTACTATCTAACCACTGACTTCTTGACCTGTACGATTTGTATCATTTTAGTTCATGAATGCGGAGTCAATTTCCCTAGAAGATGCAGTTGAATTGCTTCGATATCCGAAGACGTTGGTAAGTCTCATATTATCTGCATTGGTTGTGTCTCTCTAATCTCTCTTAGCTTTTAATATGTTTTCATTGATACTTCTAGGGAACACATCCTGATAATGGGCGGCCTGTAGTGTTAAAGATCGGAAAGTCAGGCTCCACAATTAGACACGGACGA
Source organism: Drosera capensis (assembly GCA_001925005.1). Taxonomy (NCBI): domain Eukaryota; kingdom Viridiplantae; phylum Streptophyta; class Magnoliopsida; order Caryophyllales; family Droseraceae; genus Drosera; species Drosera capensis. Next base: position 7,585 of record LIEC01012052.1, read on the forward strand.
AGTTTTGCTCTGGTGCCCAAGGTATGAATAAAAAACGCTGATGAGAAAATTGAATTGCTTTGTTTTTTGCAGTTGAAGTCTTTCTTAGTGTTTATCTCTACCCTGGATTCTCTCCATGCTCAGTAATCTCAAAGTTGGGTTCACTATCAGCTTCATAAACTTTTGTTCTAGATCATCAAATTGCTTAATGAGAAAAACTCTGGTAGCAATAATGGTGAGTTGCAGGTCTCAGAATCCACCTACAGTGGCAGAAGCACAAACATGTTGAAGCAGGATCTAGTGCTTTAGTATTATGTTAAATTAGAGAAGAGATGCATTGTACCAGGTGTGCTAATAGTATGAATAAATAAATACGTCTAAGGTTATCTGAATCCTCCAGGAATCCTGGTAACAAATGCGGACCCATTTCAAAGTTTAATGCAACTGTTGGTGAAATGGGAAAATCCTTTATCATCCAAAGCAGAAGATGCACCACCCAAAATGGTTGTCTTGAGACTTGAACGAGCAAATGTCATGCTCCAGGGTGCTATTAGCTTATATTTAACTTAATGGAAGGCTTCAAGGATCATGTCTTATCTGACGAAGGAAATATCAACAGCAGCAGCTTACGCTGTGGCAAATACTCCTGTTAGAGCTTGGTGTCTGTGAGTTTGTCTGACACTCTGACTAATGAAAAGCAGAGTATATACTGGATTGTTGAGCTTCTTGTCATGGAGTCATAAGCAAGTCCACTTACTGTTTAGTTTCCCTGAATATTGTGACTTGAGAGAACATAGAATTAATCACAATAGAGTTATTTCTGTACAATAAGGATGTTTTGCCTCTGAAAAATAAGTTACAATAAATACGACTTGATGTAATACAAAGAAGATGCCCTTTGGTCCTAGGTTATCAAAGATGTACATTACATCAAATCGCGTAGGCTACTTCATAGAGCTTTAGAATAAGTGCTAACGAGTTCCGAATAGTGTCAGAAAATAAACGCCAATATACATCGGGAAATGCTAGTTGTTGCTACAGCACCTTTGTCTGGTACAGCAAATGCATCATGTACATACCTGTGTTCAATTCAAAACTTTAGTTCTGATCCTTGGGCATTTTCATTATCTAATTCTCAATATATCTGAGGGGCTTCCTGTCAGGTCTTGGTTAAACTAGGAAGCTTGTATTTACGTGCTTCTAATATTATGTAGAGCTGGGGTTACCTCGGAACAGTGGCTTACATTTCTTGTTCTGCTTAAATTTTGTTAGTTTTTTTTTTTTTTCGTTCTAGTCGTTATTCTGAGTCAACTTGATATTGAATGCAGCGCTGGAAGCCGGAGGAGGTCACACTTGAAATTGCAATGAAAATACTGAAAGGGAAAGGTGTTACGAAATCTGGGCGGCCAAAGGGCAAACCAAAGGCTGAACCTGTCGAGGTGCGTTAGGGAGCAACTCATTCTTCCTGAACTTCTCTTGCTGAAGTTGGTGGGCTTCCTCTGCATTTGATGCTGTACTGAAACTCTACACAATTTTGTGGTGACTATGACAATAATAGTTTGCAATAGGAAGTTGTAATTTCCCCATTTCTTGCATATTTATAGTAGTTATTTTTTTGTTTCTTTTCTTTTTCAAATGTAATATACTTTACAGGTTGAATCTTTTTCTATCCCAAAGTTATTTATAAAGATGATGAGGTTAGTTTTGTTGTTGAATGTTATGAACGTGTGTAGAGATATCATTTCGACGATTCAAGTATTAAAGACAACAAAGCATGGTGAATGGCAGGTTAAGTGAGAGCTTTTAGGGGCCTTTTTTTTGTCCTACATCGAAAGCAACATTTTCATGTAGTGTCTATTTTAGGATTCGGGTAGTGCTATCTTCCTGCCATAATCATTACATCATTTTATCTAACGGCATATTGCCTAGTGTTAGTAACATTTCCCAACTTAGTAATCTTTAGTAATTAACTTGAACTCTTCCTCTCTCTTTTTCTACTCCTATTTTAGGGTTTTTTTTTGTGATATTATGATATTCTACTATAACTTGATTCTTATATATAATTTGATGACATGTGAATATAGAACAATAAATAGATCAAGCTTTTAAGCTTTTATTGTTGAATTGAAGGTGGGACACTTTTATTTTACTCGTTTGGATCAACTTTTGAACTACTTATGTTAACTCATTAAACCTAAATACCAACAAACAGGAGAATGATATTTAGATATTTGAATCCTTTATGAATCATGACTCAAGTAAGCACATTAGACCCAATTTTTCTAATTAAAAAAAACACCTATTAAACATTATATATTTATAAGGAAGAATGGATTTGTAGGCAAAAAACAAGCTTATTTTGTGGTTATATCATTGAGTTTGGAGCCAATTAAACAATATATATTTATATAGAAAAATGGATTTGTATGTCACAAATAAGCTTATTTGTGACTAGATCATTGATTTTGGAGATCAAATGTTGATATCTATTATTTGTAGGTAGTCACAAATCCATCAAGCCCATATTTATTATTGATGTTTCAAAAAGTATCCTTATTTTTTATTTTCTTTCTCTCCCTTTTCTATATTCACTCACTCCTAGTACTTTTCAAGGGGCATATGATAAAAGAGCAAGATTTTATCAACCTTGTGATTTGTAAATCCTAGTGCAAAATTCATTTGTTCTAAAAATTTTGAGACGAAGGACTAATGATCTAGGATTTACGATTGAGAATTGGATTGTTGAATTTTTTATTTTTATTTTTATTTTTATTGTCGGATTAGGCCCATGAGACCTTCAACCCAAAGATCTCATTCATGAAACAAAACGGGCTGTGAGTCCATAATTTATGGATCAATCAATCCAAGATTTTGCTCCCGCAAACAAAACCAACAACCTTCGTTCTCCTGACTTCGCTGCCCGCCGCTCGATCTCAGGCATCTTCGTCGTCGTCGTCGATTTCTGTTACTGTTGCGTACTCAATCAATAGTTATACCTACAGGTACTTTAAACGGATCGAGGTTTTTTCCCCATTTTTTTCTGCCCTTGTTGCTTTTGATTGAAGAGGAGTATCAAGTAATATTGTCTATGATTGAAAATGCGATGGATTTGTTGATGAAAACGAAGATCGTTTAGGGATTTGAGCAGAGTTTTGAATAGATAAGGTGAATTGAAGCTTGTGATCTGTAGTCAGATATGTGGAGTCATCAAGTTAAGGTATTACGTAACGTTGTGCGAGGCATATTGTTTGCTCGTTCTTAGCATGTGGAGCTATCAAGTTGGAACCAATAGAAGATAATTATCGTAGCACAAAATTGCTTCAAATTTTCGTTTTCTGAACTCTATGACTTTCTTAGTGTCAAAGCCTCTCTTCCCGAGAGCTCTAAGATTGTGCACATCTCGATCTCCTCCGACCTTTCGTTTAGATCGGAGCATTTGGGTTGTTGTTGTATTATGTTAATTTAGGGTTCTGATTTTGCATTTTACGTGCTCTGAATTCGAGTTTCATGGAGAGAATGGAAGGTATTATTAAGCAGTCGCCATCCACTCAAACAACTGGGTTAGGGCATGTTTGTCTTGGGTTTAAGCTGATCAAACTGGCTTGGAGAAGTACTTCAACAAGTTATTTTGATAATGGAGCACTGTTGTCTGGGTGTTAAGTTAATCCGATGTATAACCAAATTTCTTGTTGGAATACCCAATTCCGAGGAGAAGCTAGTTTCTTCTTTCACTGATCTATCAAGGTATCAGTTTTTTTTAAAGATATGCTTTTAATTTGTAGATTCCATAATCTAAGGGATCCTTGTGGCCTTAGGCTCTTTAGATCAAGAATTTTAGGTCTTCATGTTCAGATTATCATATTATAGTTATCAGTGACCAGCATGGTTTTAATTGTGTTATCGGATATATATACTCGCTTTTATGGTTTTGGAATAATGTTGTGTGGAACTTGTGCGATCGGTCGATTGGATGAATCCACATGACCTTACTGACCACTGCAGCTAGATGAGCATATTGAGACATGATATAATTATCCCTCATTCGTAGCTAGTTGGGGCAATGACCAATATATTTTTCAAATGGTAAACAACGAGTGCACTGATCGCGTAATAATTGATAAATAAATATCAGATTGTCGAACCCACATAGATTATGTAAATAATTATTGAAATTATGTTATGCTTGTTTTATCTAAACAATGAAATGAGTGGTGATTGCCTAATTAATATAGATTAGATATAATGAGTGAAAAGTGGCTAAGGTTTAGGTTTGTAAAATTCATTTCAATGTAATATTATTATGATTATGACTTATATTCTCATGTAACAACAGGATTTTCTGAAACCATTAATATTCTCTCTAAAGCAATATTAACGCTATTATTATTTAACAACCCATATTATCTCTAATATGAATTCAGGAAAATACTAATGCATTAAATTTTGTGAAATCCTTTTAGTTTTCGATATAGGAATATGACATCTATGCTATAACTGCTATATGTATCAAGTTATATATTTCTATATCAACTTAATCCACGATATTTATTAATTGAGCATTTATACAATGTGTCCTTTCGGTCTCAATTGTACGACACATATTATTCAAAAAGGTGATCAATCTTATGAAAACATTAAGAGCGTGATAACCATTTAATCCTGAGTTATATTAATCATAACTTAATAATATTACATATCTATGAATTTAATAAACTTTTACCTTAGTCTGTTAGATATTAGTTCATAATTATAATATTTGAAATGCAAAATAAATCTTTAATGAACCAATTAAACTAAAGTGATAGGAAATAGAATCAAGAAAATATGTACCAATGATGAATTCAACCGAATGGATTTGGGCAGAATAGAATTTGGATATTGCGCTGATTGTATCGGGCCTCTAAGCCCAAATCCCACGCAAAACCCTAATTCTCCTTCCTTCTTCCTCCTCCTTCCTTCTTTTCCTCCCCTGCAGCCGCCACCCTCACTGCCAAACAAAGCCCTCACCTTGCTTCGCCCCAACCGCGCCGCCTCAGCCTCGCGTCGTCTTCCTCAGCTCAGCAGCTGCCAGCCACCACTTCCCAGGCCGCACAACCGCAGCCTTCCCTCAGCCGCGCAACCACCTCGGCGTCGTTAGCCAACCGCAGGGAGTGGTTGTTTGGATTAATTCAAAGTGTATGTTTTGTTTCTCTAAATTTACATTCTAATCTATATGTATATGCACATCTTTTTGTATTTACAGTATAATGTTATGTGTTTATCTCCTTCTATTTACACAGTCTATTGTTCTCTGTATCCCTCTTGCCTTTTATAGACGAATTCGTAGCAATTCATCCTTGTCTGAATGTCTGAACGCGCATTGGAAAACCGCCGAATTTTGATGGCTGTTTTGACACCTTGTGGTTGCAAATCTGTGGTCGAAGGATATTGCTCAATTTATCCCTTGTTTTTCTGAGTTTATAGTCATGGTTTGCTGCATTTAGTGGGTGGTTGGTGGCGGTCATGGATTTTGGGGCGGTGGATGGAAGCTGGCGGTGGTGTGAACGGCGACTGGTTGAATGTGGCGGCGGCTTCTCGTTTTTCCCGTTGTTGGCTGCTTTGCTGAATTGAAGTGGCCTGATTTTGTATTAGACTTGGGCTTTGTTGTTGGGCTGGATTTGATTACCTCTAATGCTTTGTTCCTTGTATTTGGGCCAGCACCTTATACCTGTAAAGATTCAGTAGAAAAAAAAGTCTATTATTGTGCTAATATCATCAATTTTATCATTTCATGAGATGAGGAGATTATGGATTCATTTTGTGTCTGTTAATCGCATATACTTAGCTTTTGCATTCAATTATCCAAAAATTGCTAAGTAAAATAAAGATAAATTCATGTAAAAATGACCCTGATCAGGCAACATTAATGAGGTAGCTATGTAAACATAATGGGTGCTGGTTTGTATGATATGTTGTGTGAATGATGATCGAGAGGTTGCTAGCTATTCTATATTATCGATGTTCCATGGATTGTGACGGTTTGATTTCAATCAGTGCGATGTTCAGTAGCATAAGATATATAAAATTTATTCTTCCTGCAAAAGAATATTGCAATTGATGATTATGTATGTCAGTTAAGTTCGTTAAACTCGATAGAGGAACTGAACTTTGAATGTGGAAAAGACTAGAAGTCTTCGTTGGGGGATTCTTGTTTTAGCTTAAGTGCACTGTGCCTCGTCATGGTATCTAGCATAATTTGAGTCGTTTGAAGGAACCTTAAGAGGGTTCACAGGGAGGATTCTATGTTTTGGTCTTAGTTCATTTTGTGGCGAAGAAAAGCGATCTCTAATTGCATGCCTCTTGGGCGCTATTCATTCCCTAATAGCTTACTGTGTTTTGCATATTTTTTACCTTGACTTGCTGTTTTAATTGTTTATTCTACATTTACCGGCTTTTAGTTATTGTGCTTATGTTGCCTTTATTTTTTTTTCCAGGGTTAGGGGTTGTCTCCTTTTATTTCCACGCCTGATTTTTGGTGCTGTTTGGAGGGCACATTCATCTGCTTCGGCAGTCGCAAATTGCAAGCATGGGTGTGTTTTCTTGTGTCCAACCTCATCTAGGATATTAAAGTGTTAATGGGTGTAACTTTTTATGTATTTTGCTTCTGAAATCCAACTATTTTGTGTTTATTCTATATGAAGGTGCTCCAAGTTCAATGTCGGGTGACAAATCACGCAAAGAGAAGCGAAAAGAAGCAAGATTGTCGAGAAAACAGCATAAGCATAAAGCATGGTTGCAAAAATATGTGGGTCTCTTTATCTTGTTTCTCTTTGATTGATTCATTGTTGATTAGGCTGAACAACAGGGATATGAAAGTGCTGCTGTGTTGTAAGTGGGTCATTCGTCTGCGTTCATTTTGTGTCCCAGATATCCCTGAAAGAGAAGAAAAATAAAAGTGTGACTGAGAATTTTGGTAGCAATAAATTGCGGCGGGAAATTTCTTTGCTGGAAAGTGATGATGAAAGAGTTTATCAGTCCAATGAACCTTTAGTCTCAGTTGCAACTGAGATCAAAGTAGGATCAAAGGCATTGGTAAGAAAGAGAAAAAAGATCCCGAGGAAGAAAACAAAGTTCGAGGAGTATCTAGAACTGGAAGGTTATGGTGGAGTGGCTTCAGCTGAGAAGGATCTGGTGATGGAAAGGATATTGGCAAAGAAGCTCAAGGTCAAAAATGGGAAATTGAAGGATGAATCGGATGGGCTTGACTTGTTGTTTGAAGGTCTGGAGTCGATCCCCGACTCTTTCGAGCAGGAATCTGATCGGCTTTGTGATGATGGAAGAGAAGGCACAACAAGCATCGTGGATAAGGGATCAAAGAAGAAGAAAATCAGGAAAAGAGAGCTAGAAACTGACATTTATGGTAATGCATTAAATACAAAACAGCAAGAGGACAAGGAGGTGCATGGATCAAGTGATCATGACGAAGAGCACAACAAACGGCAGGACGGTGCACAAGAGATGCAGAATACTGTAAATTATGTTGCTCCTCAGCTAAGCTCGCATTTAAAGGGTGAATCAGAAGATCTACTGCGGATACGCAGAAGAATACGAGGTAGAAATTCTCCTTTTTAAGTTTTGTGGTTTAAATAATTGCCTGCACGAAAAATTCTGAGTCCGGTTCTACATCTGTCTAAAGGCCTTTTAAACAGGTTGTCTGAGTCTAATGTGGAATCAATCACTGGAGAAGTGTTTACAATTTTCCAGGTTGGCAATACACTCTTCTAATTGATTAGTGCATCTTGTCGCATTTCCTTTATGTATATCCATCTTTATTCTGGCTTTGTGTGCCATATGATGGTTTCCTTTTTGGTGCTTGGATAGTAAGCTGTGGGCCTTCCCCTGATATAATTTTGCGTTTTTTCAGTCTGTCAGTCGCAGCACCGCATCTCAGATTATCAGTGAAGAGGTGTTGGCTTCATGTTCTGTCGGCCCACGGGGGAATGAACAGTAAGTTTTTATGTAGACGCTGTCATTGTTTAACAATGCTCAGTAACTATCGATGATGAGGCAATGTGATTTAGATTTCAGAATAGTAGAGTCAGTAAGTAAGTTGATAATTAAAAATTTCATCCTAATGATATGAAAGAGGCTGAAATGGATGGCACATGTTCATGCTAAAATCTTCATCAGAAAACTATTAACGTGTAGGCTATCGGAAGTTGAACATCAGATCCTTCATGTTTTGGAGCGATTTGATTTGGCTTTTATAGCAGATTTTCCTTTTGTCCGAATAGATTCTTTAGTGTTCTAAAGTATTCTATTAATATGACTGTCTGCAGGTATGCTGCTGTATTTGCAGCTTTTGTTGCCGGCATGGCTTGTATGGCTGGAAGGGATTTTGGTGCAAAGCTTCTTGCTTCGTTGGCCAAATGTTTTGAGGTGCAGTTAAAACGTAGTTCAATATTTTTTTTGATGCATTTCCTTCTGTTACGGGCATCTAACATCTGTAGCGTGATGTTTTCTGAAATTATTTATCATAATGACTGGCTGGTCTGTTGCTCATAGGGCTTTGAGTCACACAAGTATTTGATTTTTCTGTTTCCAGGTGGATTATTCGAAGGAAGACAATCTCTCCCTTCGAAATGTGACACTTTTTCTCTCCTATTTATGCATATTTGGAGTTTGTTCAAGGTACTAGAATTTGTGCTAGACTACTATGGTGTTTTATTCTAGTTGTGAGCACGAATGCGTTGCAGCAAGGCTGATCATCTTGTCTAATCCTGAGTGTATTGCATAACCAGACGCTGCATGTAATGTTTTCATTATTTTTTTTATTTTTTTCCTTTATGACGACAGAACCTCCAAAAGTGTGGTGGTAGTTAGTTTTTTTTATTGGTTTTGGACCTAAGAAGAACCAGTTGAATGTAGAACGAAATGTAGACATTACAGTTGTGAAACACAGGTGTTCTATGGTGTCTTCCAATTTGTCGTTTATCCCTTAGAGCATGTTTTTCGTTGGATATTCTTGTTTACTGCCTTAAAGATGTTCTTTCTCTTGGGCAAAAATATTTGTCAACATTCAACTTTGAAGTCTTTCTGTATGACACTGATAGTTCTGTCATTCTGTGTTTCAGTGACTTGATATATGATTTCCTTGACAAATTGAGCGAGCAGCTAACAGAGATAGATGTATCTACCATTTTGTCAGTACTGCAATGTTGGTATTCTCTTGCTCTTATTTTTTCTTTGATTGCATGAAGATCTTTTAGATTCAATGACCCCTGCCTCCCAATGAAGGTTCTGTAGAGTCATATCCAATTATGCATGTTAATTTTTGGATCTTAATTTATTTTTTCATGAATCACATTTATTAGCTTGTGGGATGAAGATAAGGGGTGATGACCCTGCTGCCATGAAAAGCTTCATTGTAAGTGTTCAGAGCAAGGTAAATCAATTGAAATCCGAGGATGATCATGCAGCCGCAACTAGCAAAAGAGTATGTCTTTTGCTTTCTCGCCCGAAACATATCATCCGACTCCGCCCTCCCCCTTCCTCTCGTCCGTTCCTTTCCAGACAGATTTTGTATCTTTTATTTTGTGAATGTTGTAGATGGAATTCATGCTGGAGACTATATGTGACATCAAGAATAACAAGAGAAGATCCAAGGATGATACTCCACAGCATCTGAGGATAAAGAAATGGTTGCAGAAGGTAGGTGTTTTTTCAGATATGGTTGTTGTCTCTTCTCACGTATGTGGTATCATCTTGCTGTATGTTCTGTATTTGGTGTGCGCAGATGCATATGAGCATGTGTTTTCCATTGTCGTTGTATTTAAGTAATATGTGAGTTAATCCACTAAAGGGGAGAAAGACCATGCATAAACAGGATAACTCATAAAAAGAATTGTACAGATTACATCCGATGCTTTACGGCATAATTTTTTGGTCATAATTTTTTGGTCCAGTTATGCGTATATACTTGGTTGCTCTACTTATAGGCATTTGCTATCAAGTATTACGCTCTTCATCTTCATCGATTCAAAACCTTGAATCCTTTTATTTTCAGAGGTCATCAGTTACATGAATATGATAACACTATGCTGCTGCATCATTTACATGAAAATATATCTGATGCCTGTTTTACATGAGTGTTGTTTGCTTAAGGTGCGAGCCTCACCTTTATTCTACACTTGGGGGTGTTCTTTCCTTAACCTAAAGGATAAGTAATGCAGGCCTGTCAAATATGTGAGGCCATTTCAGTGTGTGTTATGAAGTGACATTATACTTGCTTTGCAGCTAAGGGTCGAAGATGTAGTGCTTCAAGGGATCAGTTGGAGCAAGCTTCTTGATCCTGACAAGAAAGGTCAGTGGTGGTTGTCTGGAGAATTGGCTCCAGCCACTGCCAATGTCGAAGAAGTCGCCAACAAAATAGATACTGAAGTTCATGAAGCTCAAAAGATGCTGCAAATTGCTGCTTCACAGAGGATGAACACCGACATAAGGAGAGGAATCTTTTGCGTTATAATGAGCGGGGAAGACTATCTTGACGCGTTTGAGAAGCTTTTGAGGTTGGATCTGCAGGGGAAGCAGGTCAATGCCATCCACTATTCTCTTGTTCCTTCCGTCCTATGGTTTTTTGTTTTTTTATTTTTTGTTCTGTAATAGTATTAAATTATGTTGCCATGGTCTGCAGGACAGAGAGGTCATGAGGGTGCTCGTACAATGCTGTTTGCAGGAAAAGGTTTTCAACAAGTATTACACCGCTCTTGCCTCTAAATTATGCAGTCATGACAAAAATCACAAGTTTACTTTACAGGTTCGACAATTAATCCCCACTTGCACGAAGTCTATCATATTTTTGAGTTTCCACCAGTCAAGGATATTGACACTGGACTATGTAGATGTGTAGATCCCAAATGTGGTATTTTTTGCTGTTGTGGTGCTAATCTTCCTGTTTTCATCTGAAATGCAGTTTTGCCTTTGGGATCACTTCAAAGAGCTGGAGTCGATACCCCTAGTGAGATCGATGCATCTTGCAAATTTTGTCGCCGAGATGATCTCTTCTTTCACCCTTTCTCTTGCGGCACTCAAGACCGTGGACCTCAGCGATGCCAAGCTTCTGACACCCAAGAGGGTAATGCATTTCCGGATGCTCTTCGAAAATATTCTGGAGCTTCCAGAGAACCTCGTCTGGAACATATTTACTCGCATTGCTGTCGCCCCCGAGCTCGAAGACTTACGGACTGGCATTGAGTTCTTCATAAGGACTTATGTCGTGACAGCCAACACAAGCGCTGGTTCTAGGTTCAAGCTCGCAAAGAAGGCCCTCAACAATGGAGAAGGCATCCTCATGTGATAGATAAGAGGCTTTTGATGGAGAGTTTGAGAGGTATTGTGCCCGTAGGCGACTTTTTGATTGTGTAGATCTTTGACGTCTGTACCTAATGTGAGGAATCTGATTTGATTTGAACTAAGATAAGTATTTATCTAACTTCTTGTAACTTTAAAGCGGAACTATTTGTAGATTGTTGTGGTGCTAACTAACAAATTCCTTCAGTTACGTTCTTTATATTTCTGGTTTGACCTCTGGATTTTTTATTGTTTTTTTGTTCTTCCATGTAATATTGTAGATACATTTTATATTTTTCAAAATATATTATATAAAAATATCTGAATTGTTATTGTCATTGTTCTCTTTCTTGTCGAGTTACGTTGATATGAAACTTGTGAATCATACTACCCAACAATCCACGTAATTCTAAACACTAACAAAGCCTATTACAATTCCCGCCAACTAAAAAAATCCCCGAATTTCAAACTCCAGCGATCTCATCTCCGCCACCATGCTCGCCGCCGCCGCCGCCACACTCCCGCCGCCGGCAACCTGCTCACAGAACCACCGCGCCTCTCTCCTCCTCCACACGCACCAAGGCGGATCAATCTGCCTCCACTGCTTCACAAACCTAATCTCAAACCCTAATTCTCATTCCTTCCACGTCTCCTACGCCCTCTCTCAGTTCTCCCTCGCCATCTCCGATTCATCCTTCCTCAACGATCTAATAAGATTTCATGTTCATGTTGTTGTGGCGCCGCTGGTGAGCGCGCTGGAGGCGTATGATGATGAGGCGATTGCAAGGCAGGTGGTGGAGGTTGTGGTGGGGGTGTGTGGAGCTGGAGGGGAGGAGGTGCTGGGGGAGTTCGTGGGGAGAGTGGCGGAGGTGGTGTCGGAGGGCGGATTGGCATGGAGTAGGCGGCAAGTGCATACGGTGATGATTGTGTTGTTGTGGAGGTGTTTGATTTGTGATTGTTAGGGTTTTGGTTTGTTTATGTGTGAAATCTGAAAGGTGTATTGGAACTTGGAAGTGATGATGAGTTTGTTGAGTTATTCGGATGATTCAAGATGGAGAATGTTAAGTGAAAACGAGACTGGACTTTCGAGATATTAGGGTTTTTCAAGTGAAGCAACATTGTTCATTATGATTTGCCTCTTTAGAAGAGATTCTGAAAGAAGCAGTCGGAAATAATTGATACTTGGATGAAAGAGATTTGGAAAGTTTAATATTCATAGAAAAATGTGTCTAGAGCAATGTTTTATAACTTATGAACTTATTAAACAGTCACTTGAAAACTCTTTCTTTATTCATTGATTGTAGATAGTTATCATCAGATCACATGGAGCCGATGAAAAATCAATGGGATAAGAGATTTCAAGCGAATTTAAGAAGCATTTCTTTTACAGCGTACCGCTTTAGCTACCGTGTCTTGTTTTGTTTTACCAGACCATTTGAATGACACTTCTTTTTGTGCCTGAAGCTCCATTGCCTGGGTGTCCTTTTGGATTGTGAGAACTTTGACCCCTATGACTTCATCAAGGATAAATATGGCCTCATCAACAACCTTGTAGTTGGCCTTCAGCTTCCAAGGTATCTGTTATGTGGACTTCTGCGACGTGGACTCGGATCATGGGATTCTCTTTTATTTGCTTTCATCTGTATGATGACTCTGATTATCATCTTGCTCGGATCCCTTTTGATGCAGCGAAGAGATCCAAGGGGAGATCCTCTTTGTTTTGTATAGAATAGCAGTCCTACAATGTGCAAGTAGAGACAATGAAGGCACCGATCTCTTTTCTGCTAACTGCACCAAGCTCCTGCATTTAGCTTTAGAAGCACTCATGAAGACTCAGAGCGATGATGTTCGCTTGAACTGTGTAGGTATAATCACTCTCCTGAGAATATATCAGTTCGATACTGATTAAGCATTACAAATGGACCTTCGTCTGAACAATAATCTAAATATACATATGCAGCACTGCTTAAGGTGCTGGCTCAGAGAAGACTCCTTGAGAATGCATTTTCCAGCGAACTCAACATGATGGACACCTGTGAAGGGGATAACTTCATGCAGATGACAGATGATGCAAACAGCGGCTCTTCCCTCAGCAGCTTGTTAGCTGAAGCTATTAAAGCCCCATTGCTTTCACCGGACACCGAAGTTCAGATTGCAACACTAGATTTCATCTTTTATTGTTTATCATTGGAAGGATTTTCAAGCAAACAAATGCGTGTTTTGGTGGAGGAAAATGTTGCCGACTACATATTTGAAATACTACGGCTATCAAGTAAGGAGTTGCTTCTCCCGCTTTCTGTTCTTCGTTTTTCTTAGTGGGAGTTTCTCTAAGCTTTTATTGTGTGTAGAATGGTGCACAGTTTAACTATATAACTTACTATGAACAGAGAAAATGGACCAAGTTGTCAGCTCTTGTCTTCGGGTTCTCCATCTTTTCTCTACTGCAGAGGAGGCCTTCAGGCAAAGGCTCGCTGTGGGTTTCACGACTCTAGTTTCTGCTTTGTCTCATGTTGCTGAAGTTCCTTTTCATCCAGCTCAGTCTCAGATGCTGGAACTCATACTGGATGCTGTGTCTAATTGTCCTGGAATAGTGTCCTCCAAACATGTTGAAGAGATAGGCATCGCTTTGACTGTGATGCTACAAAAACACTTAGGTGGTGAGGTTGGTATGATCTCAGAGGCATTTATCTCCGTTTGCTCCATCTTTGTTGGGCTCATGAAATGTCCTTCCTCCAACGGGACTTCAAAGCTGTTGGATCTAGCCGAAAAAGCTTCAAAGCTTGCAGTTTCAGCCTCTTTAAGCATGCGTAAGAAAGATCCCAGCCAATTTCTGCAGTCTCTATATCTATCGAAAGAGACTTATCTATTTAGCCGTGAGATGAACAATAATGAATTGGGCGACAATGAGTCGCCAACTTGGGTCATGGAACTATGCCAACGGAACATTTTACCTTTGTTCGTGACTACAATCAATGAAATGGAAGAGGAAAGTATATTGGGGGTGCTTGAAACTTTTCACGTTATATTCTCTGAAACTTGTGATACCAGAAGCTTGGAATTTGTGAAAATGCTGCTTTCACAATCTTGGTTCAGTTTATTATTTGGCTGCTTAGGTCTATATCCAACCGAGAAGATGAAGTTAAGAGTGTATTTCATGTTCAGTTCCATGGTGGACTGTCTTCTCGGAAATGGTTCTGGCCAGCCCATCCGAGATGCTGCTCCAAGTCTGCCTTCTGATCCCCTTGATATGCTCTATTTGCTTGGGCAGAAAAGCATCAATAACCCAGAGCTTTCTTGTTGCCAGACTGCTGTTTTGCGGATGCTGCATGTCAGTTCCCTTCACAATGAAACGTAGGCATGCTTCAAACTCAAACTTCATTTCGTGATCTCGTTTGCTTATAGAGGTCCTGAAACTCAAAAAATCGCTTTCCTCCGCAGGATTGCAGACAAAAGGTTGGTTCTAGCTTCTCTGGAACAGTATATTCTTGTCAACAGAGTGGAGTTGCTCTATGGATCGCCAGACTCTATGACCAATACCGAGTTCGTGAATCTATATGGCCTCTATAGAAGCTTAGCAAACCATATGTCCTATAGTCCAGAAGCTGAGACACTCTTCTTCCATACATTGTTTGAGAAAGACTTTGATCTTTTCTCGGCAGAACTTCACCCTATGTCGTTGAGATGGCTGTTTCAGCAAGAGAGAATATGTGAGCTATTGTCTTGCCAGATCTTGAACTTCTGCAGAAAGAATTGCTCTATTTGGACTTTGAACATTGATCATGAGATCAACTATCATTACATAAGGGAGATCTCGGAGCTGGTAGCCATGGGGGATAGCTATGCACAAAAAGTTCTGGTTACTTTACTGAAACAGCTTTCGGAGGATGAGTTCCTTACAGATGATTTTATGTTAGTCTTGAATCTTTTGTCAACAATAGTCTGCATTTTTCCAGCTGCTTCAGATCAGCTCTGCATGAATGGCTTGAACAATGCACTCCGGAACCTATGCTACAGATTGACTTGCTGTTCTTCAGCTGAAAACTATGTGTGTATTCCTCGTTTTATTTTCATTATTCTAAGTTGTGTACAGCCTGAAACGCTCACTGATGATGAAGTTTGGCTAGCAATTACTATGAAGGTAATTGGGTACTAACTTTTTGAATGATTCTATAGTGGGATGTTCCCATCACATGATAGTGACACTATCCAATTAGAACCATCCATGTATAAAAAAGTTGAAAACTCTGATTGGATGGTGTCATCATGTGATATGACAATCCCACCTTATAATTTGCTCCCCGCACCTTCCATTGTAAAGTTTTGTGTTACGAGTATAACACTTTGTGCATCTTTCTCTGTTTATAGTTGCTGGATACTTGCAGTCTCAGTATAGCTGAAACTGAATGGACTGAGGCAGGCCTATTAGTAGTTGGAGTTCTGTCCCTGATTCTGCATTATTCCACTCACCATGCATTGGTGGAAACCACAAAGTTCATAGTTCTTAACAGTTCCTTGGCCCGCACGGTTGCTAGCACAATAGCAGGGGTGCGCGGGAAAGGAACTTCTTCAGCTTGTCTCGACGAAATTACAGACGCGGGAAAAGCATTAGTTCTTCTGCTGATCCTCAATTATTTCTACTTGAGAAGGTAAATCATAAATGGTGTCTTTGACTCTCTATGTGTAAATTCATCTCTGAATCGCTGAGCTACCCCTGAAGCTAACTCATCTACACTTCCTAGTGTGGAAGCTGTTCTGCCAGGAACCATGGACTGGAAAAGTCTCCTCAACCAATCAGATTCTGTTTCGCCATCTCTGTCAATGGGCATCACATGTCGTGATCTTTGCTGGCTCTTGTATCGTGGGTCATCACTGGTCAAGCTTGCGGCTGCATATTGCATACAAGAGTTGTTTGCCCAAATAGGATACCACAGGAACAAAGAAGGGGACTTGAACTGCTCTATCGAGTGCTTGAGATCGTTGGTCGCGGTACTGGAAGGGCATGTTTTTGACAGTGATGTTAGAGTAGCAATCAACTGTGGCATTACTTTGTCGACCATTTGGAGTTGGGAAGTATCCGGCATGTCTGGGAAAAGAATCCTTTGTGCCGACAAATGGTGCAGGATGATTGTAGAAGAATTGGTGATGTACTTGGTGACTCCATGTTCATTGTCGAAATCATTCGTAATGCACCACAAGCCTGCTGCTCATGTTGCAGCAGCTCTCCTGGGTTCAAGTAGTCCTCCTGGGTGGATGACATCTGTGTTTGATGAGGCCAGCATATCTGGCATAATCAAATGCCTCTCAGCTGATAACTTGACTTCAGAAATCGTGCTGTTGTTTCGACAACTCCTGCGGTCTGGATTCCTGAACCCTGATCAAATTTCCAGCCTGAACCATGTGTTCCAGGCAAGTGTTCTTATTTATTTCTTTCAATCAATCTATGTACATGTTCAATAGTTTGCGGTGTTTGTCGAGGAACTAACATTTGTTGATCCCTCTTTACTACGTGCAAACCAATAGGATATAGCGAAATTCAAACTCGTACTACGTAGTCATACTACTTTGGTATCACGTTGAACTTGGAAGAACCCACTGTTGTATTAAAAAAATTGTTAATTGTACTGTAGATTAATAACACTCCCTCTTTAGGAAGCCTGGAAACACTTCTTCTGTTTCTTCATCTAATTCAATATTATGCCCTACAGGTGTGCAGGAAGGAGTTGTACAATGCTGCTCGTCGAGAAGCAAGCACAACGATGCCACGAAGAAAAGCGATATCAATGCCAGTTGATTTGGGTGAAGTATCTGAGTTTCTACTCGACCTGGTATCATCAGAATCACCAGAACATGCTAGTTTGGGCCGAACTCAAGCTGAGAAAAGCCGAATGTCAGGCGAAATAGAATTGTTCTTTATGAGTTTAGCACACGATGCAGAGGTCCAAAACTCATGAAACAAATTGTTAGACCAGTTGTAAAAGTTTATATATTCAAATCAATAGAGTTGAGCTTACCCGTGGTTGCAGGGAAGATGTTGATAGATGATATTTTGATTAGTGCAAATTCCTTTCACCACTGGTCAAATCTGAAGGTTGTGAGCGAGCTCATGGCAAACTAACTGTTCTTTTTTCCTCAGGCCAAAATGTTTATAGATTTGGTTATACATAATATGATTTCGAGGTCGCGTTCTAATCCTGTGGTGACATTGATCCTCAAGTAGTAACACCTGAAGTGGCATATTCAGCATATAGTAGCTAACATTCTTAACGAAAGCCGACAGGCGAACCCAACTCAGAATGTAGAATCCACACCATTTCAACATCAACCGCGAACGACGATCTAATGCTGTAACTAGCTTCAATACCAACGAAATGGTGTAAACTTGGGGAATAAAACTTTCTAAGGTACCTTTATTGAAACAAAGACCAAAACGACAGAGTGCCCAACATAGTCTATGGATCATTATCCTGAACCAAACAGCAAATTCGAGTCTGACAAAATATGAGATTCCACAAAGCCATGTATACATCTCTATACCTTCATTGAGAGATTTCACCTGAATTTGCTGATGCGCAGCAAAGGAAAGGCAACCACCAGCTCCTGGGTTTTCCCTTTTCGCTCTTGGACTTCGTCAGATACTTCGGCAGAGAGCTCCATTCCTTACCTGCATCTGTTGCCGCCTCAGCGTCTGTCACCGAGTTGCCATTCTTTGTTCCCACGAGGGGAACGTTCTCTTTCCCGCTTGGTGGTTTTGCTTGCTTTTCATCATCATATGCCTCCCCAAGGAGACTTCTCAAGGCGACACGTTGACTCTTGGAAACCTTGGCTATTATCTCTTCGTTCCTCTTCCTTCCTGGAGACTCGCTTGCTGCCACATGAGCCACTGATGGGAACCAACCAGCTTGTGGTGAAGGTGAACCTTTTTGTTCTGGGTTCTGCTGAGTCTGGGTTTCCGACACACTATCTTTTAGGGCATCGTCAACTTTGGGTTCCACTAGTGTCATAAAAGATGGTGGGTCAAAGAGATCCGAATTATCAGATTGCTGAGAACCGACACCAGGCTGCAAACGGACACTGCCTTCATGCTTCAAACTTGCCATCTCTTTCTCAGCGGATTCTTGGAAGTCATTTGATGGAATTACTTCAACATCGGAGGGAGCTGCAAGTAGGACACAGGAGAAAACATGGTTTCACCAATCAGAAACACAACAAAAAAAACAGATCAGTCACAGTCTGTGCTTCACGAAGATGGGCAAATAACAGGGCTTAAAGCGTGTGGCATTTATTTGTTGCAAATAGATATACTGTGTTCTTGTTGAGAAGAAATAACAGGTGGTAGCCACCAGAAAACACTTCAAGACGAGACCATTTGAACTTTTTCATCACTGCTTCAATATGTCAAGGCGAACAATTTCAACCCAGACGATAATGTTTTAGGCAAAAGATGAGAAGAATATGATATATTTTCCAGGAAATGGCAAGCACCTGAACTGGATATTAGATCAGCTTCAAGGCTACCTGTTTGGCCACTGGAATCAGCCAAGACGTCATTCCCTGAAATAGCATCATGATGTATGCCATCGTTTCCACCTTGTGCTCGCAAAGATTCATCATGAACACCAGAAAGATCACGAACCAACTCTTTGTTGTGGTTTCCTTCAACATCTGAACTCAGAGGATTATCAACTGCATCTCCAACAGCTTTGTCATCACTGCTTCCAATTGTTTCTTCAGACAAATTCAGATTAGCATCATCTCTTAAGACGGAGCTCGGATCATGTTCAGCAGTGGCACCTTCATTTGGGACATCAGACACGTCAATGGGAGGAATACTTTCTTCCGCGACCAATTTGGCACCGGTTTTATGCAAATCTTCCCCTTCATCTTGGGTTTCCAAGAGATCCCTTTTCTCGGAAGGATTTTCTGATGGAACAAGAACATGACTTTTCTCAAGGTCAGCTCCTTCATTTGTGTCCCCAAAATTCTGCTCCTCTCCTGCTTTTAGTTCTTTCACATTAGCATCCACTAATGCACTTTCACATTCATGTACTTTATCGCAGTCTTCATGTAAGCGAATTTCCTGTTTAACAGAAATTTCAGTTTTCTTCTCAAGTTGCAGCCCCGCACCAGTTTCGTCTAGGGATCCAGGAGTAATCAACACAGGATCAGATGGCAACCCCGGATCTGCATTACCACTTCCCTCTTCTTCTCTGTCAGTTCCGAGTACTGTGGGAACAATATTCTTAAGGCCCGTATCTTCATACGTTTGCACGATACGTTCAATTGAACTGGTTGTTTGATCAGCTTGAGTTTCGGTGGTGTTCTGTGACTCAAAGGATACAACAGCAGTCACTGCTGACTCATCTCCAGCAACTTTGCTGCTGCTGCCACTTTCTGTCGCATATGAACTTTTGTCATCTCTGATTGAGTTAACTCCGGGATTAATGCTTTCAGCCAGTTCAGCACCTGTGGTCACAGTGGATCCAGCGGAAGACTGACTTTCCAACGTGGAATCTTCTTTACTGAATTCTTCAGACTCATTCTTTCGGGTCGTACTTTCTTGTGATGGTAAATCCTCTGCCACCTTGAGGTCATGAAAGCGCATGTTGTCCTCTTCAATCCTTCTATCATCGCTCTCTGCTATTTTAGCAGATTGATCAACTTCCACAATTCCATCCACTGGAGTACTTGATTCAACAAATGAATCGCTTTCCCTCACCGAATCAACTCCAGCACCGGAATCACTTGGAGTCCATAAATCATCTCCACCAGTCTCCATGGTTACATCTGCTGTCACTGCGTCCAAAGTTTCTCCACTTTCCTTTTCTCTACCTGCAGCTGATTCATATACTTCTGAGACGGCTTCAGGCGGCAAACTCTCATGCTGAGAATTACTCCTGGTGGGATCTACTTCTTCATTATCTTTTGCTTCAGCATCAAGTGCAGCAGATATCTTACCCTCATCACTTTCCTTATCATTAGAATCCAGAACAGCAGATGACACCACCTGTTTTGTTTCTACTATATCAGCATCAAGTCCAGTTGATGTGGTCAGAGCTGTCACATTCTCATCAACTGCCACCTCTTCTCTTGCAGCAAGCGGATCAGACCTTGCAATTGGACTAGTCTCAGCCAGGGCATGCTCGCTTGAAGAACCAACGATTACTGGCTGCTCGCTGTCGCCAACTGAACCGACTATCGAGCCTAAGTTATCTGCAAGCAGTTCAGCAAGGCCAGAACTATAAGCTCTCACCAGATAGAAAAGAGCCATTTGGGATGCTACTCGCCAAATCACTTCTTCCAATAAGAGGAAGATTCTGCTTTGCAACAAAGAGAATGAATTCTAGTTCCAGAAAAGAAAAGAAGTTAAGAGGTTTTGACTGCCTCTTGTTCTATAAGAAATGCAGCAAAGATTAACCACTGCACAACTATATCACATCAACAGCGCTAAAACATCATCAATCAACAGAAGGATGGAGACAGACAAGTGACAACAAAAGAAAATTAAAGGCACACACTCATATCCATCCTTCACAAGGTGATGATATGATGACCCCTTGATACTCCAACTAAGAGAACCGAAAATTGTGCATTTGTTGAGGTTATCGACTACTTCATGTCCCTGACCGATGTGCGCTATGCGAAGTCAGTGCTCGGGGGTGCAAGAGGCTCTCTCCTAGTGCTGAGTGGACTAGGGGTCCGAGGGCCGTGCCCCCGGCGGGGCTCGGGAGCATTACTTAAACGAATTATCTAATATGATGTGTTTATGTTATTATGTGAGTTGGGCATGGCCCATTTTAGAAGAGGAGATTCGAGATTATGACGTTTTCATTATATATACTCATATGAGAGGGTGTTCTCATTGCAACAAGTTATAGTTGTCGCATCTCCTTAATCTTCTCTTCACATAATGATTTGTCACCACGGTTCTGATGGTGTCAGTGGGTTTTTTTCTGGTATCTGGGTTTCCCACGTAAATTCGTGTGTTGCGCATTGTTCTTTTTATCAATCTTGTGTCTTCAATCTTTCAGCATCTACCCTCAACCATGGAAGATAGTTTACTAGTTAAAAACACAACTTTGCATCAACCAAACAAACATTGCAATTGGAATTTGGAAACACCTCCACTCAATAGACAACACACGATTAACCACTCATACACCAACCAACTCGATCATAATTTAAGAGATATCAACCAGAAAGTTGCTTAATATAAGCACAAAAGTGAATGCTCACCAACACTATCATTCTCTACCGGTGGATCAGAGGAGACTTGTTCAATCTCTTCAGACAGATTTCGCACCACCCTCAATGGTTCCTTAACAGCATCTTCCGTCTGTGTGCTACCGCCACCCGATTCACTGGCTGCACGGACAATCACGCTTTTGTCCAAACTAGTCGATCTAGACGATGATCCACTACCACTCCCTTGGCTAGGAGCAGTAATCCTCACCCCTCTTGGACCTTCCATGAAACCATTACACGAATTCAATACCAAATATTAATAAACATCAAAGCAAAACAAGCAGAACCAAAGTCATACTATATTATACTTGGGCTTGGGGATTTGAGTTCATCGTCGTCATCAGAACCATCCAAGTTGCTCGTCGTCTTCGCCTCAGAGTTTTCGAGTTCATACCCTTTAATGGTTCCGCAAATTCGCTTGTGAGCCCTTCTATGCTTCGGACTTGGGTGTGGATTAGGAAATGGCCATCCACATTTGTGGCAAATATGAACTCCATGTCGCCCCTCATGCCCTATTAAACCAATCAATCAAAAACCCAGAAACCAAAAACACAAGACAAAACACAAATTTTAAAATTCAACACAAACCCCCAAAACACAGAAAACACAGAAAACAATAAACCAAAATTGCTCAAATTCTGAACTTGAACGCCAAAACACCAAAAAACCTAAAACCCCATGTCACAAATACAACAAAAATTCTATGGTAAAGATAAATTCCAAGATGTCTATCATGCCCTATAACATCAATCAACAACCCAAGTGTACCCGACCTAGAAAAGGTTATGAGAGCACCAGATGTATGTAAACGACGAGAAGATTATTGTTCCCTATACCCTTTGTAACACCAATCAATCAAAATCCAAAAACACGAACAACAAAACACAAAAGCGCAAACCCCAATATAACTCCAAACCCACCAAAATCCCACCCACAAAAAAACCCAAATCACAGATTAAAAAAGGAACTTGAAAACACAAAAATGGGCACACAAACCAGATGAATTTCTCCTCAATTGATCTTGAATTTCCATCATTTAGTAAACAGATAAGAGTGTGTGAACGAAGGAGCAGGTGAGAGACGATTAAGGGGAGTGACTAAATGGACGTTGAATCAAGGGACCAATACTATACAAAAGTCATAGTATGTCATAGAGATATACGGGAAAAGTGAGATGAGAAGGGAAAAAAAGGTCCTTTTGTGCTGATTAGTATACTGATTGAGATTTGGGAGAGAAAACAAAAGGGTTGAAAACAAAAGAGAAGAGAAAGAAAGACCACTGCTGATTCACACACACAGTTACAGATTTTTAGACACGAGCAGATATCGGAAAAATAGGGCTTTCACCTCTGTATTTTTCGTTGGTTGTATATATCTTTTTATATTTATAAAATTAGCAGATTTTTTTTTTTTTTTTTTGATAAAATCATAGTTTGACGAGACTTCAATAGTAGTTGCTCTGGTCTAGAACACTATAACATAATTATCTATTGTCAACACCCTAGACTAGACAGTTGCTTGTAAAATAGGCCCCTCTACCTTAACAACACTTCCAAGAACACTTTCTTGGTCTTGGTTAACAATCAATTTCAGCTCCATAAGTGTGATCGATATCGAACAAATCGATCATACAATTCAATAACATATGGACATGAAAAATTTAACATCAATATCAAACAATTATGAACATTAAGCACATCTAAGGTTAGAATTAATTCAAATTTTCTTTTGAAAACGCTAAACTTACTTGATTTTCTTTGGTTCTATGTGATTCAGTTGGGTTTTAAAACGATCCTGGTGTATTTTAAATAATTTCTTTGATGCTATAGATCAGGGACAAAGTGGACGAACATGGAACAAAGGAGAAATCAATCAAAAAATGATTTTTTCTTCTTTTTTCTATGTTTTAGGGTTTTTTCGATAAATTTAACAAAATAGATTTATCCCAAACCGTGCACTAATCAACGTTTCCAACTGAAAACTATTAAATTGAAACAAATTATATCTTTCAGATATCTTGCATCTGAAAAATCAGAATTTCAAAACAGAAATAATTAAACACAAGAGATGGTTCTTTTAAGATACAAAAGATGGTTCTTTTAAGACACAAAAGATGGTTCTTCGAAAATCAAATTTCAATATTAAATTTTTTGACGTTATGTTCAATTATTCTTATTGTTTTTATGTAAGATTCTAGATTGTTGATCTTCGTGAATATATGAGAATTATAAGAATAAAGTACAGGGGATGTCAAAAGTTCCGGACTAAAGAAACACTTGTGAAAAAACATAAATATATATAATAAAAGCGCATTGTAATTAATCAATGATACAAAAAAAATTGTAAAAAGAGGTTAGTACAAAAAAAGACCGACAAGGAGATTCGATTACATAATATATATGAAATCTAGCAATGTATTATTTTCTCCCACTGGGCACACCTAACTGATCAAAACTCAAAATATAACTCAAAATTATAATTTTTTTTTTTTGTTCGATCATTAATGGGAATTGGGAGCAAATAAAGTAAAATTACGTTTCACAAATCTGAATTTGAATATTTGGTTCAATTATTCATATCGACACGGCTACACCGTCAAATAGAAAAAACAAATTATCCTATTAGATGATAAACGAGGAAGTTACGATCCGTTTGAATCAGTACATCTCCACCAAAAGATACCTTACATCATTCGTGCAGCAATCATTTTTTGACTTTGACGGCAAAGAAACAAAAAAAACAAGGGAAAAAATTTTGAATTTTAGGGTTTTATGGCTTTTTCTAGAAGGTATGAGATCATAGGGATTGTTAATTTGATTTTTTAAAAAAGTGAATTATTTTTTAAGAAAAACTAAATATATACAGATCCAGTATTTCAATCTTTAAATCAAATTTCAATCCATAACTTTTAAGATTGACTTGTGTATAATCTAATAATTTTCGGATCCATCCATATTTAACTAAAATTTTCATACATTTCTTCAAACTTTAAACTTAAATATATATCATCATAAATATATAATTTTAATTATATCAATACACATATATTCGTTATCATAAAAAATATAATATTTAATTTTCTCCGTAACCAAACACACCAAATGGGAATGAACCCTTGAACCCAACACACAACCGGAATTCCTGACTCTTTAACCCAATCACTCAATTGATCAAAAACGAAAATAAAACCAACCCAGATAAAGCATCAGAATATCAAATGGGCATGAAACCAGATGGAGGTGGTGGGGGTGATGGTGGAGGAGATGGCGGCGGTGTTACGGCTGCGACTGCGGCCCTGGCCGGTTTCCATGATAGTGGAACAAAGTCAAAAAGGATTTTTTTCTTTTCTCATTCTTATATGAGTGATAGTATTGTAATTTCAAAGTTCGTAAGTTAAGAAAAACTAACGGCAAAAATGAAATTAAGAGGGGTCATTTGTCTATTTTAAAAATTAAGATAATAAAATACAAATGTATGATAATTTGAGAGGGTAATTTTTTTTTTCAAAGATATAAATAGATCGAAACATATATTCTTTTCGTTTTATAATAATTATATTATATCTTATTTTAAAAAATCATTTTAAAAAATACAAAATTAATCAAATTAAGTTACAATATATTCAATAACTTTTCTTACAATTGCTATAATAAACCTCACTATCATAAAAAAAATATTCCTTTCAGATTCAAATTATATACAATATTTTGACTTTGCATGATATTTTATATGATAGTTAAATTTGATTAGTATATTGTATTTTATTTTTAAGATGATGAAAATTGATGTGAAAGTGTGTGAAAGAAATTAATTGAATATGAAGGGATAATGTGTTTAATATATTTTGGAACGAATCAAAATAAAAAAAGTTATATTTAGTATGAAACAGAGAAAACATTTTTGTTTTACCAAATACTATAAAAATTTAACACACTCATAAAATCTTGTATCGATCAATTTATAACATTTATTATGAAAAAAATGAAAAAAATAAAAAAATAATAATAATAACAAAATATATCCTCATTTTATAAATATCACTCAATAAATATCATCAAACTTTAAGGTTTGCTAGTTTCTAAAGGAAACGGCACAAATAACACAAACTTAAATCACATTGTCATGCAAGATGGTGGTTTTAACACCTCCGCCGGCGAGCCGAGAAGCAGAATCTGTTGGTGCTCCCGAGCTCAACCTATACACCATTCTCCTTCTCCTCACCATCACATTAACCAGCTTCGGTGAGCTGATTATCCCTCAGCTGAAAATCAAACGCATCCGTGAATGCGTTGCTCCCACCACTACCTCCACCACCTCTCCTCTCTCGCCAAACACCAACACCACCCCCCTCCCCTTCTCGGCAAAAAGCTCCACGCCCAGATCATCAAACACGGTCTCCACCACCACCCCCCTCTCCCCAACACCCTCCTCAACTTCTACGCCAAATGCGGCGGCCCCCACCTCGATGATGCACGGAAGCTGTTCGACCGCATGCCTGACCGAGACCTCGTTTCCTGGGCCTCGGTTCTAACCGCCTATAACTTAAGGGAAGAGTATTTGGGAGCAGTTGGGTTGTTTGGGAAGATGTGGGAGAGTGATGGGTTGGTGCCGGATCATTTCGTGATTGCTTGTGTAGTGACGGCGTGTGGAGGGTTAGGGGATGTTAGTTTGGGGAGGCAGGTTCATGGGTACTTTGTCGTGTCGCGGCATTGGGATGATGATGTGGTTAGGTCGGCGTTGGTTGATATGTATGCAAAATGCGGGGTGGTCGATGATGCTAGGGTGGTTTTCGATTCCATTAGGAGGAAGAATCTGGTTTCTTGGACTGCTATGGTGGCTGGGTATGCTAGGTGTGGGAGGAAGGGGGATGCGGTTGACATGTTTTGGAGGATGCCGGAGAGGAACTTGATGTCTTGGAGCGCTTTGATATCTGGTTTGGTGATGAGCGGGCATATGGTCGATGCGTTTAAGGTGTTTATGGATATGAGAAGAGATGGAGGTGGCATAAAAGTTGATCCGTTTATTCTTTCGAGCGTTGTGGGAGCCTCGGCTAATATGGCAACGTTAGAGCTAGGGAAGCAAGTTCATTTGTTGGTCGTGGTTCTTGGATTTGAAGATAACTTGTTTATTGCGAATGCTTTGGTTGATATGTATGCCAAAGGCTGTGATATTATAGCAGCCAAACGTATTTTCGATGTCATGTCTCAACGAGATGTTGTCTCGTGGACATCGATAATAGTGGGTTTGGCTCAACATGGACAAGCCGAGGAAGCTCTATCTATGTATGACAAGATGATGTTATCCGGTGTAAAGCCAAATGAAGTTACATTCGTTGGGTTGATTTACGCCTGCAGCCATGTTGGTTTAGTAGACAAGGGAAGGCATCTTTTCAACTCAATGACCAAAGATCATGGAATTGCACCATCGCTAGTACATTACACTTGCCTTCTGGATCTGCTCAGTCGATCCGGTGTTCTTGATGAGGCTGAGAATCTTCTCAAGACCATGCCTTTCGAGCCCGATGAAGCAGCATGGGCTGCCCTATTGAGTGCGTGCAAGCAGCATAAGCGTACCAAAATCGGAATTAGAGTTGCTGATCATTTACTCAGTATACAGCCCAAGGATCCATCGACGTACATTATCTTATCCAATGCATATGCTGCTGCTGCCATGTGGGACAGTGTATCGAGGGTGAGGAAATTGATGTCAACCAAAAAGATCAAACAAGAACCCGGCTATAGTTCCATTGAGCTGGGGAAGGACAGTCAGGTGTTCTATGCTGGGGAAGCGTCTCATCCCATGAAGCAACAACTTATTAATCTTCTAAGCGAACTAGATGAAGAGATGAGAAAATGAGGTTATGTCCCGGATACGAGCTTTGTGTTACATGAAATGGTAGAGGACGAGAAGGAGAGACAGTTGTTCTGGCATAGTGAAAGGCTCGCCGTTGCCTATGGACTGCTGAAGTCTGTTCCTGGTTCCGTTATTCAGGTAGTGAAGAACCTTAGGATCTGTGGAGATTGTCACACTGTCATGAAGTTTATTACCAGCATTATCGGGAGGCAGATTGTTATCCGCGATATCAATAGGTTTCATCATTTCAAGGATGGTAGATGTTCTTGTGGAGATTTTTGGTGAGGGTTCAGAACACTTTTAGGCCATCAAAATGTACCAGGTGCGCATTTCGATATGTTTTCACATTAGCTGTTTCGCCAGGAGAAATCTTGGCTTGTGGTCTTCATTGGTTTTGAGTTAGGTGCTGGGTGGGCATTCCCGCGAACATGAGTTGAAATTTCCGGTTATGACTGTGCTTCTGATATCTGGTTCTTGACCTAATGTTTAGCCGTTGGTACTACACTGTTCTCCTGAGACTCAGCTGCTTCTGTTATACTTTGTTGTGCAATGAAGGAAGCCGTTGGGGCTTCCTTTGCCTATGGCTGTCGTTCTACTCCACTTCCGCATCACTTGAAGCCTGTGGCAGATCATAATCCTTTATCTTGATGATCCTCATTTTTATGGAATTACGATAAGGATATTCAATAATCTTACTCATACTAGACCTGATCTTTCGTATGTTGTTTATACGAGCCCTAGCCAAGCATCATTTAGGCGGAGTTCCACCATGTTTCAAAGTACATAGAGGCTACTGCAGGTCAAGGGATACTGAGGAGGGCTTCTGGTCAGTTGGGTTCTTCAGGAATTTTCTGATACTGATCGGGCCTCTTGCTCTTTATGTAAAAGATCTCTTACCAAGTATGTTGTCCTCTTGGGGGAATTCTCCCATCAGTTGGCATTCTAATAAGCTGAGTTACAGTTCTCAGGTCTTCTTCCGAGGCTGAATATAGAGCCAAGTTCGATGCTACTCCAGAAATAACTTTGGCTGGTTCGACTTCTTGGAGAGCTTGGCACTTCATATTGCTCGGAATGCAGTTCTCCATGAATATATGATGCACATCGAGATTGATTATCATTTTGGTCGAGACAAAGTCATTGGCGGTCTCATTCAGATGGCTTATGTTCCCACTTCCTGTCAGATTGACTAGATGTTCGCCAAGCAGTTGTCTAAGCAGCATCAGGACCTTCTATATGCAAGCTGGGGATGATCTCATCTCATTTAGTTCCTCATGCTCGCTTGATGGGATGAAGGATATAGTTTTGACCCGAGCTTCTTGTACTCTTTCAGTCTTGGTTATTAAGCTTACTTTACCATTGGTAGTAAAGAATGTTTCTGTAAACAAGGTTTGAGGAATAAATAGATGATTACTGACTCGCAATGGAATAACATTATAATTCTGCGAATATCTCATTTTCCCTGTTCTCTTCATCTTTTCTCTTCCTTTGTCCTCTTGGTTTTGGAGCTTGAGCTTGAACTGATCAATGCCGGATTATAGCTAACATCAACGTATCGCCACATGTGTATTTACTTCTATCTACTATAGTACTATATATGCAGATATTGTCGTATGAATCAACATTGATAAAGTGTTGAATCAGTTGAAGAATGGTAAACGATAGTCATTTGATGATGATACTACCTCGTCCCATTTAAATTACAACGTTTTAATGTGACACGATAATTTATGTTTGTGTTGAATTAATACGAAATGACAATTTTGGGTTGATGTGATATAAAATTCAGATAGTTTAATATTTTTGTATAAAAAAATTAATAAATAAAAAAGGTTATAATTTAAATGGTTCCATCTAACAAAAATATTATAATTTAAATGGGACAAACAAAATAATATCTTGTCACTTATTGGAAATATATTGATTTTGTGATATATATCTTTATGAGTGAGTAAAACATTACCAATGGTGGAGAGGGAAAAAGTAATAAGATAGAAGTGATGTGATATAAAATAGGATTAATTTGGGTTTTTGAATATTTTAAAATTATTTAAATGAAAATGTTATAATTTATATGAGACGTTCATTTTTAATAATGTGTCTAATTTATTTAGGACGAAATGAGTATAACACTTTCACTTTTTATAATATTCATATTTTGAGGAGTTTCGTTTTACGTCTTTAACGTCGCTGGAAAATTATGCCACCGGCTTCAGATTATAGTACATTACTTAAATTATTGTTAGCGTTTCACCATAATTTTCAAAAAATAATGTTTAATAGTCCTACAACGCGAGTCAAATTTCGTTTAGACAATTACGTACAGTCTATTTGTTACAATTATTTTGAGTCGGAGGAAGTATTAGGTATCTTGTTCCTCGAGAAATCATTCGTTAGTAGTAATAATTATTCCCTCTATCCTATGAATTTTACATCGTTTTGTCATTTTGATTGTTTCAAATTTTTGTCTTTGTATGGAAAGTTTTGTATTATTAGGCATTAAAAAAAGCGTTTAGAGAAATTTTGTGTCGATAAGAGAAATTTTATATGATTAAGAGAAAAAAAAGATAGATATAGATTTATGTATGAAAAAATAAATATTTAAAATTTATTCGAACGAGGGAGTGATTGGGAATTACTAGCTTTCCTGCTGCTCAAGAATTCAATCATGAAATTGTTTATACCACTAGCCTTCCTGCTTGTCACGGACCAACGAATTTGGAGTCTGGCCCAAATTAAAGCCCGTGACAAATTGATGCGGCCCAAGTACGCGGCCCATCAAAGAAAGCCCGAGTTTATCCAAGGGAGGTACAAACCTAGGGAGGTGATGTTCTAGAAGCTTTATCTTGGGTAGGTTGGTACCAAAAGTCTACATGTAAATATAGACCATTAGATCGTTTTGATCTCCACCGTTGGTTGTGGATGACAAGTTGTATATAAGGAGATGTTTGGATCATTTGCCAAATCATCCATTCTTGAGTTCAATCTTGTGTAAACCCAAAAAACCCCGAGAGTAATACATTGTGTTTTCCTCTCAAAGGTTGTTCCAAGTTCCCATTTCTCTTACGAGTTCTTACTTAGTTATTTGGTGAGCGAATTAGGCTGAGCTCGAGCGAAGGTGTGAGTAGCTTGAGTGCCGCACGGGTTGTGAGAAATCTAACCCCGTGACATGCTGCCCATGAAATCAACGATGATTATGTCTTCTCTATTTGTTTGTTCCTTTCACATCTGCAAATTATTTTTTTCAATTCTGGTCGTCATGATGTGGAAAAATGGGTCAACGTGGGAATCAGAATCTTTTCATTCAAATATTGTTACGGTATCATATTGATTTAGAATGTTTGTAATTTTTTTCAACTTAAACTCCTCAATTGCAAGGAATATGGATGTTTTTGAAAGGTTTCCAAAAGTTTGATTGGAGTGATGACGAAGATTCATTATTTATTTTTTTTTTTTTTTAAGATTTGACTATGATAAATAATTATCTTTTTTTATTTTTTAAGATTTTATTATGATAAATATCGTTATATTCATATTATTTTTATGAAAATTTAATTCACAAATAAAATATACAAGGATAAGTCGCGAATAGATCAATAGGCTTGATTATACTAAATCACTATATAATGTCATCAAAACAAATAAATCTACATAACTATTTCAACGATACTGGTCAATTTTGAACAAACAAATTATAACGCATTTTTTTATATTAATTATAATTACGAAAACGACATTATATCAGTCATAGATTTTCTATGTAACAATCCTTTTAAGAATAACACGCAGATAAATACAGTCTAACCGGTAGAAAATGCAATGAGGTGGACATGGCATCAGCCGCCACTTCAGACCATTCCATCCCAATTCCATTCCACCCGTCAACGCCGTCTCTCTCCCGCTCCCGTTCCCTCTCACCTTCTAGAAAAATCCCACCCAAATCCAATCCAAAAATCCCCAAATTATTCCCACCACAAAAACCCTAACCCCTCTTCCCCAAAACCCTATCCTCTTTTCCCCTTTTCCTCAATGGACCTCGCCGTCGCCGCCGGTGCCGCCGCCACCACTGGAGGAGGAGGGCCGGCGCCGTTTCTGTTGAAGACGTACGAGATGGTGGACGATTCGGGGACGGACGAGATCGTGTCGTGGAGCAATACCGAGAGGAGTTTCGTGGTTTGGGACCCGCCGGAGTTCTCTAGGGTTCTGTTGCCGGTTTATTTTAAGCATAGTAATTTCTCCAGCTTCATTCGCCAGCTCAATACATATGTGAGTGTTGATAGATGTTTGTACGTGATTGTTTTTGTTGTTGTTTGTGGTTTGGTTACTGGTTTTGGAATCGGTGTGATTGTGATTCGCGTTGTTGTGGTCATTTGGAGTGGATTTCTATGTGGTTTGGGTGATTGGGTGGAGTTATTTGTTGTGAATTCAGTTGTTTGAAACCGGAATGATTCCGAACTGCTTTCGAGATGGAACTATGTTGAATCGTGACGAATATGTTGTTGTTTGGTATTGGTGGCTGAGTTTGTGTATGGATTCCCTTTTACTAGTTTGGGATTCTAAAAACTGGTGAATGGGCTATAGAAAAAAAAAGTGCTTCACCGTATTACAGTTGGAACAACCATTAAGTTGATGATAAAACTGCTCCTGCTCATTTTTACCTGCCAAGTAGTCTGGCGCGGAACTATGGGAAATGATGTTTGCAGTTTCCCTCATCGATGCATTGCACTATGCTAGAGCCTTTGTCATTGGGTGGAGATGTAAGTTAGCAACTTTCAGTTTACAAGGTAAGGATGCTCACAATTTTCATCGTCGGGACTTCACTCCAAGCTGGAGTCTTTTTTACTAGGTAAAGAACTAAGCGTCAAGTTTCCACCAAAAGAAAAAAGAAAAAAAGAACTATGCGTGAATGAATAGTTTTGTTGTAACATCTAGAACTGTGCATTTCGATATCAATAAATCATTTGATCTTGTTAAGTTGATTTAGGACCTTGCTCCTATGCTCTTAAACATTGCCGGCATTTGTCCTACACTGTTTTTGGCTGCAATTAGTTACCTCTGATGATTTTGTTCTTTTTTGCGCCTGAATCATATTAATAGCAAGGAAGTACCTGAAAAAGAGGTACTTCTAAAGGTTTACAATCTGTGCACTTGCGATACTGTTGCACAAAGATCGTTGTGTTCCTCATAAATCTTCACTTATCTTTCTGGTCTCCACAATCTCGATATGTAAGAAATGTAAAGTTGGATATCGTTTGAATAAAGCATAAGATTTGGTTTCTGGGTTGCGAGGAATCAGTCGTGCACAAGTTATGGAAGGTCATGTATGGCAATACAGGTGTAACAAAATGGCATTGCTAATTTGAACTTGTTTGAGGATGTAATTTGTCTAGGTTCAACAATGCTTGGTTCCCTGTGATAGATGGTATATAGATCTAATGAATTTTGCTCTGACTTCCTTCAGGGCTTTCACAAAATCGATCCAGAGAGATGGGAGTTTGCTAATGAGGAGTTTATCAAGGGTCAAAAGCATCTACTCAAGAACATTCACCGTCGTAAACCGATCCATAGTCACAGTCATCCTCCGGTTGATTCTGAGAGAGCAGTGTTTGAAGAGGAAATAGAGAAGTTGTCACATCAGAAAGCTGAACTGCAATCTAGAGCCTTGAGATTCCAAGAGCAGCAATCTACAGCAAAGTCACGACTCAAAGGCATGACACAACGTCTGGAAGGACTGGAAGCAAAGCAGAAGAACTTGGCGGCTTTCTTGGAGAAAGCAATGCAGAGCCGTGCTTTTGTTGAACTTCTGGAAAAGAAGATTGATTCTGTGGGTCCTTCGGCATATAACAAAAGAAGGCGAGTACCTCAAGCTGATCAAACTCAGACGATTTCTGAAAATAGTTCCAGGGAAAATCCAAGCAGTTCTAGACCTGAACTGACAGATGTTTTCCCTCAAGATTTCACAAATAAGCTTACGCTTGAGTTGTCACCGGCTGTTTCCGACATGAACTTGGTCTCAAATAGCACACAGAGTTCAAATGAAAATCGGGGAAGCTCCACCAGGAGATCACCTGAAGAGGACTTAAGAGATGCACCAACAAGTATGAATGGTCTCCCATTTGCGCAAGAAACTGTAGAACTGTCAGATACAGGCACGTCTTTGCTGTTTAATATGGATACATCCTTCTCTAGGAATGCCGGAGCAAAGGAGAACTCTGCTAGGGATTCTTCGCAGAAATTACTGATACCTACGGAAGAAGGTGACATTCCCTACCATTTAAACCTTACTCTAGCATCTTCTCCATTGCAAGTCTGTCACCGTTCGACAAGGTCGACCGCTTCTGGGCAGGAAGCTGGAAGCTTTACAGAAACAGGCTCAAATGCCAATGAGAAAAGACGTGATGGTGAAGTTGCCACCGACAAAATCGATTATAGTGAGAATGCTGCTAGTATTTCCTCCTCTTTAGAAGCCACAGGTGACAACCCAGTGCTGACAGCCGCACCAGCCCAAGTGAATGATCACTTTTGGGAACAATTTTTGACTGAAAGACCAGGCTGTGCGGAAACTGAAGAGGCAAGTTCTAGCTACAGGGTGAATCAATTTGATGATAATGAAGGAAGAGGGCTGAGCCATGGTGTGTTCAGAACGACAACGACCCTTGGGAAGCTCACCCTTTGAGATGCAGAGTTGCAGCCAAGCTTTAGATTCTTCGTGTGTTGAGGTGCACGAGGAATCCATCTTGAATTCCCATATTATGAACGACTTGGTTGCTTGCAGCTTTTTGGAGAAATCTGTTCTTTTTCTTGGTCAGGTTTCAGGACCCTCGCCTCCACTCTAGTCACGCAATAAGAGCTGGTTTCCTCGTAGCTTTGACACACTGTTCCAAATTTTTGAGTTGCAAGTGTGCAAGCATTGTGAGGTATGAATTTGCTGTCATCTGTTTCCGCTGTATACATAGTATTCCATGTTCAAGTTGGCCGACCCTGATTTAGCTATATTTATTCTCACCTGTTTTAGCTTCTATCACTTATCTTAGCTCAATTTATTCTCACCCGTTACTTTCATGCTTGAAGATATAGGCCATATAGAGAAGTAGTTACCCACCTGGAATGTTGGGAGCGTGTTTTTCTGTCAATTAAGGACTTGCTACTCCCTGATGATGGCTGAAGTAAATAGTGCCTCTTGTTGAAATTAGTAATACTGAAATTATTGTTTCACATATACTCATTTTCTACTTCTTGCATGAACAGTTTCTCATCGAAATCATTCGCTGGGCAGCTAGCTAATTTGTTGAATCTTGTGATTTTTTGGTGGGAGAGAAGTGGCATCTGTAATGTTTGTATGGATTTCTTGGGGGGCATTAATCACATGTATTCTGCTGCAGAAAGAATTAAAGATCATGGATTCCAAACCTAGGAAATGCTCTTAGTTCCGTGAGCATGTTTAGTTAACTGCGGAATAAGCAAGTTGGCCTGTTTTGGTTCCTCACTGAAATATCTCGTGAATTGGCTCTGTTTTCCTCCTTGCTAAAAGAATTAAGAATGTAGCTCATGAAATCTGGTTTCCGTTCTTCTATTTCCCTTTTTTCTTTTTACTTTATCTGGTTTACTAAGAGCCAAGAGGTTGTTTTGGCTGCCAAATTATGGAATGCCCTTCCATAGGAGCAATTCCAGCACTGTAATTCGCCACCGAGAAGGCTGAGTTTAGCAGTGCACCTATGAATAGTCTTTCTTATCACTGAAATGGTCGGAGATCTGATAGACCGATTGATGAGGAAGTGAAATTATTCACAAACTTATCATTTTATTGGACCATTATCACACTTAATATTTCCTAATACTTAGATTGCCCTTATCTAAATAATGATGTCCATTTTATTACAGGAAGCTCAGGTACTTGAATAAAAGGAAGAAGGAGAGGATTGCAGATGAGGTATAGAACTTCCATCGAAGTTCAAGGCTTCTAGTTCGTTGCAAGTGATGAAGCACGTACTCTCACTTTTTCACAAAAAAACCTGAGCTGAGACGAGGTGATTATACTATTTGAACAAGACACGAGGGTGAACTTCTGTTTTGCTTATACGCTCATATGGTAGTCCTTTTATTCCTATCAGATTCAACTTGAGGTGATTTGATTAGTAAAATGTTGAAGAGTTAGGGAACATTAGAGCAACGACAGAGTGGTCCCGTGTGCATAGGGGACCGGTAAGTCGTGACAAATTCCGTTACTCTAGGTTACCATGTCGGTATCGTGACACTTGTTCACATGGAGATTTTCTATCGCTTATCTAATAAATTTACACTGTATATGGGAGTAAAGTTCGATATCATTGGTTGTCCATAGACGTATTGCACGGTATATATTTATCGAACTGTAAAGATTTTGATAGTATAACTCTTTGATAGTTTATCGAGCTGTTATGAACCCCGTTGTGGTTTGAGTAAATAGATTGTTCTTGCTTGTATTCTGAGAAGAGATAGTAATTGTTCTGGATGACTGGAGCATTTTACCTGATGTTATGTCATATAGTATTGTGTTAACTTTAGTTGTACGATATTGTTGATTTTATATGAAGTTATGTCATATGTGAGAACTGAGAAATGGGGTATCATGTATGTGTATTCATGAGATCGTAACAACCGGTTAAGGTTTCTGTTACAGCAATCACTCATTTATTTCCATGATGGATAGGATTTTAGGATTTTGAAATTTTTGCAACGATGTGAGATGACTTCAAGGCAGAGAGGGTTGGAGCTGCGAGTTCTTGCGTCTGAAGCCGATCTAGCTACAAGGTCTTTCTCTAACATCGCATCGAGTTTCACAAATGAGATAAAAAACACAGTGTTTCATATTGAATGATACCAAGTGTACTCCAGTCGTTTCAAAAAAAAAAAAATTTTGAGGAAAAATTATCACTTAGCAAAAATAATTGCCCATAAATATCATCTTTTTATTTTATTTCTTGGAAGTATCTCATTAACTTTTTTTTTTTTTAAATCAAATCGAGGTTTTTAAATCTACGGGATCACTTTTGATTTTATTTTTTATCAAAAAATATTGCTTAGTCACGAACCGTCATCGATAGGCCACAAAATTCACAACACAACAACAATCAATGACTGCCGCCGTCATCGTCGTTGCCATGACATCGACGTTGTCTCCGACCATACTCCCCTTCACCACCGCCGTCTCGTCGCTACTCCGCCGGCGAATTCAACGGCCCAGCTCTCTCTCCTTCGCTCTCTCCGCCAAGCAAAACCTTAGCAGGTCAACCCCTTCTCTCTCTCTCCTTCGGACTGATTGGCAACTTCACAGAATTAGGATTATAATTGAACTCTGAGTATCGAAATCAGAGAAATAAAAATGATAATTAAATTAGGGTTAGATTTAAGGATTAAGAAAAATCGAAAGTGTATAGTAAGTTTTAATATTTTTTTCTGTAAGAATTAATCTTGTTAAAAGAAAAATAGATTTGAAGCTTGAAATTAATTTATAATATCAGATTATAATTTTTTATTTCATAAAATATAATTAAAAAATTCAAAAAAAAGAAAAGAACATTTTATAAAAATAAGACCATAACACAGCATGGTGCTCCATATTTTATCAATATTAATCAACCTACATGAAGTCTGACCCACATTAACCATCAGTCTTCCCTGATTCGTGTCATTAGTTCATGGTATCTTATCTTCAAATCTCATGTGCTCGATAATTTTGGGAATCAGTCCTTGCCAAGTTCACCAATAGAGGTTAGATCCCAACCAAAGTGCCAGTGAGCAAATGGCTGTGACCCCTACAAGCATTTATCACTCACCCAGCTAGCCCTTCTCTTCACTCTATCACCATTGCAGCAGCATCTGTCTCACCATACTCCATTATCAAACCCATCACACTCTCCCTTTCACCCTCACACAAACCCCAAAAACCACTGTAACCAAACCCAGAAAAGGCAGAACCTTGAAACACCCAAAACAGCAAAAAAATAACCAATGACAACCCTTTTCTTGTTGCTTCTGATCCTGCAAACCCATCTCACAATCTCCAGTGGGTCCTCAAAACTAGGCCCAAAACCACAAAGGGATGATGAACCTGATTCTGGGCTCAAAAGGGTATATGCTGGGAGGACTGGGGAGTGTACGGACATGGCGAAGGATGAAGAGTTTGAGATGATGGGATCTGAGGGTGGGAATGTGAGGAGGAGGGTGGTGATGGAGATGCATAGAAGGTACATTAGTTATGAGACATTGAGGAGAGACATGGTGCCTTGTGGGATTCCTGGTGCTTCTTATTATAACTGTGGTGCTGCTGAGGCTAATCATTATAATAGAGGGTGTTCTGTCATTACAAGGTGTAGAAGCATCAAGGATTAGTAGAGATTTTGGGAGGGGGAATGGGTAACATTTTGGTTTTCTGGGTCGCTAACCTTGAATATTTGTTGTGGCTAACACGTCGGTTTAGTGGCTTATCTTGACCTGATGGATCGAGGGTCGTACAAGATAGAGGAGAATGATGTCGTCTACCATGTAGCCGATCCCATATGGGATATAGGAGTTGAATGTTGTTAATTTGGGGATTGTATTCGAATTGGATATCTTATGTTGTAAATTGAAGAGTCCTTTCTGCTTCTTGCAAGAAGGTAGGGGTTTGCTAATGTCTTATTGTGATAAGGTCAAAAGGGTCCTTTTATTCTTTGTGGCTCAAGAACATGAAAGATTGGTTCATTGCTTATTTAACAGTGAATATTTGCAGAATTTGTTGGTCTTGCAATGAGTTGAGTTTTTTTTCCAGCTTGCTATGTGATTTATATGCCTTTGCCATGTTATGTTTCTGGTTTGATGATTTGAGCTCAGTGATACTCTTTGCCTCTTTCGTAGCCCATGGTGCCTTTACAGTTGCATAGGAAGGATGGTAGAATAGGATATATAGCTGATATTGATTGCAACATGGATCAGCCTAGCAGTATCCTTTATGATACAGAAAACGTTATCAACCCTTATATCATAAGCTTGATTTTTTGGTTAAGTTGGTTCCTTGACTTTATATTTGAGTAGATATTCAAGTTGGTTCTTCTGTTTGAGTTTACAAGTTATTCAAGTAGACATGGCTTGAGGTTCCGAAGTTCTATCGTGCTGTCTGATGTATATAGCACTTGGTAAAATATGTGCTTAGCAGTGTGTCCATGCTGTAAGCCCAAAGTGGCATTCAAGCAAGAGGCAAGGTTAAGATACAAGGAATACTTATGGCAGTCTAGCACAGCATGTGCGATGTTAGCCTGAATATAATATGTTGTGTCTGAAACAATATGGCAGTCGAGCAGCTGGGATTGTTGTCTGAACTTCTATTGCTATTACGATGGTTGCCGTCATGGTGGAATCAAGATGAAGAAATTCCTGAAGATTTCCTCTGTGTCAGATTATGATGAGTTCAGGAACTCTTTATCTATTCTCCGTGTTCATCTTCAGTATTGGCAAGCAACATCTGGTAAGCTGCCTTGTAAGCTTTGCAGTTTTGCTTGTAGGAACAATTGATCAGTGAATCCGATGGTATTAAGATATGAACGGTGCGCAGCTTCACCCCTCGCTCTGAGCTCGGTGTAGGATCATTGATCGGAGCTGCGTTTTTTTTTCCCTGTCATCTCTTATTGTCCGAATTCTCCGATTTCTTGCATGGATTCTTGCACATGAAGTGAAGTTTCTGCGTTGAGTAGCTGCTCCTGCATTTTAACCAGTGGTTAAGCTGACTTGTAAAGCTCGTCGCATTGGTTTACATTATAATTGGCGGTATTATTTTGCCTAAACGCGATGCAGTTCTATACTTGTGAAAGAGTTTTTAGTTCTCGAACGTGATGCGGATGTGGTGCCCGTGGAATGAATACCCTTCATTGCCCAATTGAAGTTCATTCCATTTCCCTGTATTTGCAATTGCTTTCTCAATACCTTCATTCATTTCCACCATGTTACTTGTGCAAATATCCCTCGACTTTAGTATGGTCCTTCCATTAAATCGACTTTGTACTCGACTGCACATAAGATGACGACATTTGTATTGCAAGTTCTGTGTTATACATTTGTTTGTGCATACTTGTCCATGGATGAGTTGTATCCTTGCTCCATGGCCAAGGCAGCAAGTATGACCGCTGCTCGTTCATCTGCTCGTCAAGAGAAGAACCCTTCGTTTACAGAACCTCGAAGAAAAGCGCTACAGCGCAGTTTGCATAACCGTAACATAATCTACTCATTGTAATCACATCTTTTAGAGAACCCTTTGTTTCTGGATGTCTACCGCCTTGGCGAAACCTGCAACCGAGTTTGTGGATGTGATAAGAGTCGCTTTTCTGTGTTGAACTTCAGGCCCCGAGCCCATCTTAGAGTTGACGAGACGACTGCTATAGATGCCGATCTCATCATTGACGCTCACTATAGAACTATAAACTTGCACAACTCATAGTCCAGAGGTTGATAGTTTTATCCGTGATGGCATATGCCAGCAAAGGCATCCAAAAGTGTGTCACCAAAAACAAGAGAACAACGAAAGGCCACGGCAGAAAAAAGGAGCATATTCATTCCATTGATGTCGTCTTGAAAAAAATCAACAAAATGCAGCAAGCTAAAGCTGCAGATATTACAAGAACAGCCGTTACAATCTTATTCGGGATTGAAGACGCTTTCAATCTCTCTAGTCTTCACGCCAGAGACACCGACGACACACTTGACGGTAACTTAAAATAAAGAAGGGAAAGGACACGTAGAACAAGAACTAACATAGTAGCAATTTCGGATCTGACAGCTTCTTATCTGTATGACCTGAAACCTGATATCAGATCCCTTCAGATCTTCTCTAGTACCTATAGTGAACCGGCTTGTAAGGACCATCGATGGGCACACTGATGTAGTCGGCCTGATCCTTGGAAAGCTTAGTCAGCTTGGCACCAAGCTTAGCAAGGTGAAGAGCGGCCACCTTCTCATCGAGGTGCTTGGGCAAAACATACACCTTCTTCTCGTACTTCCCAGTCTTTCTCTCATTCCACAGTTCCAGCTGAGCGATCACCTGGTTGGTGAATGAGCAGGACATCACAAAACTGGGGTGGCCAGTGGCACAACCCAAGTTCATGAGGCGACCCTCAGCCAAGATGATGATACCCGAGTTTGTCTCAGGGAAGACAAACCTGTCGGTCTGGGGCTTGATGGTGATCCTCTTGATGCCAGGGTATGTCTCGAGACCCAGCATGTCGATCTCATTGTCGAAATGGCCAATGTTGCACACAATGGCATTGTTCTTCATCTTCTTCATGTGGTCAACCATGATGATGTCCTTGTTACCGGTGGTTGTGACAAAGATGTCACCCTCGGAAACGACATCTTCCAGAGTGAGGATTTGGAAACCCTCCATGAGAGCTTGGAGAGCACAGATCGGGTCAATCTCAGTCACGATGACACGGGCACCAGCAGCCTTCAATGCAAAAGCACAGCCCTTTCCAACATCTCCGTATCCACAGACAACACCGACCTTACCAGCAATCATGACATCAGTTGCTCTCATCAGACCATCAGGGAGAGAGTGACGGCATCCATATAAGTTATCAAACTGTATTTTTATCAACAAAAGAAATTGTCAAGTCATGAATCAACAAACTCACACTTATATCCTCACAATCAATAGGGCATGGAAAGTACAGATGCCGATAAAACTAGGACACGCGAATTATACATGAAAAGGCATTGTAACAAAAAGACCAGTCTATACCTTGCTCTTGGTGACAGAGTCATTGACATTGATAGCAGGGAACAACAAAGTTCCGTTGGCTTGCATCTGGTACAACCTCTTAACACCAGTGGTGGTCTCCTCCGAAACACCGACCAGACTCTCCTTCATCTTGTGGTATCTCTTGGGGTCAGTTTTGAGCCCATCACGGGTTATTGTCAACACGATCTGGAACTCAGCATTATCCGTAGAGCTGGGGTCTGGCAACTTCCCAGTCTTCTCATATTCCTCCTCTGCCTTCACACCCTCATGGATCAACAGGGTGGCATCACCTCCATCGTCCACGATGAGATCTGGGCCACCATCAGGACCCCAGTCGAGGGCCCTCTCAGTGCACCACCAGTACTCCTGGAGGGTCTCTCCCTTCCAGGCGAAGACTGCAGCACTGTCCCGAGCAATGGCTGCAGCAGCATGATCCTGCACATTTCATAACAATCAAATAACATTCTGAAACCCAATTCTACATAAAAGAAAAGCAGATATCATAGTAAAAAACCCTCAATTATCTCAACTAAACAATCAAACTCGTGAAAGTCAATCAAGAGAACAGATATATAGAACAACAAAAATGCATTCGGGATATAAGCAGACTTATCGTATATAATACGTAGACAAAGGGTGAATGTGAATCAATGATTTGTCTAGCTGGTTCAATAATGAGAGCTTACCCAAAAAAAAAAAACATTACCATAAAAATTACAAGCAACAAATTGAGTTTCAAAGTGCTTTTTTTCCCACAGGGTTCGACACCTCCTAAAAGCATCTTGAAAGAGTCTCTCAATTATAACTATAATAGGGGTGAGATTGAGTACATCTTGTTCTTTCTACAGCGTAAACTTGGTTGGATTTATGAGATCGTTGCTTTGCTTTTACCTTGCTAAACAAGACTTGGTGCTTACTCATAATACCACAAAGAGAATAGATAAAAACGTGGAATTCACACCTAAATCTCATTGTTATAACGGTAGCAATCTACAATTTATTTATCCTATTCCATGACTTGCTATTTTCCATCAATCCATTAAACAAAACGGAGGGAGACAGACAAAAGCGAAAGCAGGATACTGCTGAGGTAGAATAAGCATTGAAAAACCTCACTTTGAATAGTAACAGGTAGATCATAGTAAGATTGAAAGTATCAGAATGACACTAACCAAATCTTAGATCTATCACTGTACATGTTTACCAGCAACAGCTAATCAACAGCCACACAACCTAAACGATACCGATAGTCTTGTGATTCAATTTATCCATATGTATCCAATTTTACAAAATGATTCTAACAAGAATCTTGACTACAACTACTTCGATTCCAAACAGAAACATAGCATGTTCAATCGAATAAATCATAGATTCAGATCTATAACAAAATGGAGTAATACATGGATACAATACTATGATATAGAACATGGAAATCTCACTTAGAATCAAAATCAAAACGAACAAATCAATTCTCAGATCTAACATTTCAGGAATCAGCTGATTTAACAGGACACAACAACAACCGGATTATTAGCAACCATATGATCCATTCATATCCAAATATTTCCACAGATTCAATAGAAATCAAATCGCATACTGTTCCTACAATCTAGATTCCTACTACTTAGATTCATCGTACCGACAGATCTAATCAGATCTAAATCAACACCACACCTTAAAATCGTAGCCCATCGATCAATCTCCTCACACCAGATCTAATCAGATCTAACGAGAAATGGAACCATAAATGAATCGGTCCAAATCCACTCTGCATTTCAGATCCATACACCACATAAGCCAATTCAAAACAACATCAAATCGAAACCAGAATCACTACCTGAGTCGAGAATATATTGCACGAGCACCACCTCACTTCCGCCCCGAGCGCCGTCAAGGTTTCAATCAACACTGCGGTCTGGATCGTCATGTGGAGGGATCCGGTGATCCGTGCCCCCTTGAATGGCTGCGATGGCCCGAACTCGGTGCGGCAGGACATGAGTCCGGGCATCTCGACCTCGGCGAGCTCGATCTCGAGGCGGCCGAAATCGGCTTGCGTCATGTCCTTGACCTTGTACTCGCGGCCTGATGTGGTTTTCTCCACGAGCAGAGCCATGGCGATGGATGAGATTGAGACCTGAGAGTGATTGAAAATGCGGAGATGAGGAGGAGGAGAGAGCGGGAGACGGAGAGAGAGAGGTGTGCGAGAGGGATATAAATAGATCTCAGAGGTGGAGAATGGAGGGTCAGGATTTTTGGATCCAGTAGAATTTTAGGTTTTCCATGTTTATGTGTTTAAATTGTTTTCCAGTGACATTATGTCGAAATTGTTTTTGAATGTACAAGTGTGAATACTCCATCCTTTCGGAAAAACATACTAACCATGTCGCACTTATTTTGTATTCTCTCCAATTCAAATTTTTTATATTGACTCGATACAACTGCAATACAATAATAAAAGTTTTCTTCAATACATCATTATTATATTATTCATCATGTATTTTTTATAAGTTTTGTTATTTGTATTAATGATATAAGAAAATTATATCCCTCATTTAAAAATAAAATATATCTTAAAAAATTCATTAATATTTCATAATAATTTTATAGAAAACGATGTTTGATCCTATCATTGATCATTCGTAACTTATTATTATTCTTTTGACAAACACATCCAACTTTATTGCATTATTATTCATTTGTTTCATTCATTTTTGAACCGGAGAAATAATTATTTTGAGATCTTTATGTGAAAATTATAATATAAATTATCAATGGATCTTATTTTTTAAATTTATTTATTAAAAAGTCATCGTAACTTATTAATCAACATTTGATCTTATTTGGTTTTATTTTAGAAATAATTTATTATCTTTTCTTATTAGATTTCATGAAATTGAAATTCTTTATTTTTGGTAAATGACTTATTGGTAAATAAGATAATGAGATATAATCAATAGACTATTTTAAGTTTTGATAAGTAATAGGTAATTCTCTAAAAAAATATATATATATTCAAAATGATAATGTCATAATTAAATTATGATAGTTAAAATGTGTGTTGTAAGTATATTGGTGTTGAATGATTATTTTGATATTTTTTGTGTGGAGAGTTTAGGACCTCTTTGGTATTTTTGTTATTTCTGTTTTTTTTTTCTTTCGTTTCACCGACTCATAAGATAGAACTGTTTGATATTAATTTATATTTCTTAAAAGAATAAAACATAACAAAACAAAACAAAAATCCAGAAAATATGGTTTTTAATTTCTGTTTTATATTTCCTTTGAGTGCAGTATTCGAGATTCACTTTACAAAAAAAATTATTTTATTTCATAGAGTGTTTTTTATTTTGCGTTACTGATTTTCTATTTTTGTTATTGATTTTGGTTTTCATCATTTTGAACATTAATGCCAAATAGCCCCTGTAAAAACTGGGAATGTTGTAACTAAGTTAGCATGGGACGATTCAAAAATGAAAATATCGCAAATACATGGCGACAAAAGGAAATTTAACATGGTATATTACTCAACATATATTTTGAATAGTTTTATTTTTTTCTTGTCTTAACAATATAATAAAATTATATCATTGGTCTAAGGTTGAAATTTAACTATGATCATAGTGTTTCACAATAATTCTATGTTAAATGATACATTTCAACATATAAATTAAAAACCACAACGAAATATCTCGAGTCAAATCATTACTCCCTTCGTCCCATGATAATTACAATAATTTGACCATGTATTCTTATCGATATAAAATTTGACACGCGTTTAACGACAATA
The DNA here is from genome assembly GCA_001925005.1 of Drosera capensis. NCBI lineage: Eukaryota > Viridiplantae > Streptophyta > Magnoliopsida > Caryophyllales > Droseraceae > Drosera > Drosera capensis. The sequence goes on from LIEC01012052.1 coordinate 52,515, forward strand.
AAACGTGATTTTTTTATAAATTTATCATGAAATATTAAAGGTTATATAAGTTACGTGTTTTAACGTAATACACGTTACGGGACAATCAGATATGATTTGATATGAAAAAAACTTGTATTCATGGATATAGAATAATATAAAATACATATATGTTGTAATTGTCATGGAACGAAAGGAATATAAAATAAACAAAACAGATAGATTGCTCTCTTTTTTCTCCAAACTATCTTAACCATTTGAATAGATGTGTGGATATATGGATATATTGATTTTTCACACATTAACTTCACTATTCTTACACATGTGTATGAGAGACACTATTTATAATATTATTTAAAAGATATTTTCATGATTTTGGGTTTTATATCGAATAATTGAACTATCATCCTCAAGCCCCTTATATATAAAAGTATATAAAGATGATGATATATGCAACAGAGAAATAACTGTTGTAAGATTATCTTCATCACATATTTTTGTTCTCAATTGTTATTTTGAATTTTGAATTTGTTGTTTTAAAAGTTATATGGTGAAAATCATTATGTAACATGTATTTTCCTATTATTTGCAACATCTACGTTAACCCCTTAATAGTTTATGTCAAATTTGCATAAAATAATATCTAATCCTGTTTGTTATGCCGATTAGAATTCATCTCAACAAACCTTTTTATCCAAATGTTATAGTTATATATTATGGGATGGAGAGAATGCATCGTTTTAAAATTTTATATTTTTTATGTCCCTTAAAAGATATACTAATACTTATAAAAAAATCATTAATTAATAAGTATTTGAATTAGTTTTGTTTTTAAAAATAAGTGATATTTAATTGATTTCTATTCATCGTCTGATGAAAATACATTATTTATATATTATTTTGATTTTTTTAATAAATTTATGTAAAATGATATTTGATCATTTTATAATGATATTCAAAATTTATCTATTGATCAAATAATTATATTTTTTATCATGATGATAAATAAATAAATATATTTTTTTTTTTTCTATGGACGCAATGAAAAGAGAGATGGTGGGGTGTGATGGGGGTTGCTGGATCTGCAAAACGAGGCTCTACGTTTCATCCGGAGATCTGTCCGTTTTCCTTGCCCCAAGCTATTCTTTTGTTTCATTTCTTCTTCTTCTTCTTTTCATTTCTTTCCTTGTAATTTTGGAATCAAAAAAATGGCATCGTTTTCTTATAAACTGTGCATCATTTTAAAACCAGTAGATGCTAAACATGCGCTCATGTATGTTTGACTCTATAGTCGAATGCTAATTGTTAAATGGACCTAGATTGTCTGCTGTAGGTTTTTGAATAATAAATTTGTTGTTAACAATTCAAGTATGAAATTGTATCATCACATAAACAAAAAACAAAAAATAAAAAAATTTCCCCTATTTTTTTTAAACCATTGGATCCTCTTTATTATTGGACAGTGACAGCAGAGGATCTGCTCCATGTCAAGTATTTTAGTTTACTACATATTCGTTCAAATTATAATATTATCATATATTAATAATAAAATTATTCATTTTATGAATCGTTCGTGAAATAATTAAACATCGTTTATGTAAAATTATCGTAACATATTAATGATAATTTAAATTATATATTATAATTTTGAATCAATACAATAATTTCTTACGTCGTTAAAACGAAAAATAAAATTTATAAAAATACGTGATGAATAATGGAATGATGATGTTATATTATAATTTAAATGAAACGAAAAAAAAATATAAAGAATATGATTACGATAAAACTGAACCGCTAGGCTTGATCGTGCTTATATAAATTGATAATCCTCATGATTGGATATCTCATATTTTTTTTCAACTTATTAAGTGCTTATAAAGAGGAAGAAGTTGAACTAGTATATATATATATAGCTTATCAATTAAGTGCATTCACAATAATCACATTTGTGTACTTGACTAATGATTGGATTAAGGTAAGTTGGGCTGTAGCACAACTTTCTCCATAGCCCATGTCCCCTCCCTCTTCCCTGTGTACTCATGTGAGCACAGACTTGCCACCAACATTCTTTACTCCTATATGCAGATAGATTACGTGATTATAAAATTTTCATTTTCACCACTTAATAAAGATAAAAGCATAAACTTTTGACTGCAGCAATACGCTTTTACCATTTGGTAAAAACTTCTCTGTGTCAATATGACCATTAGTTTGCGGTTTGATGATAATATGAATTGCATTACTGGAGTATAGATCAAAATTTGTTGGACTTATCTAACGAATTTTACATGTGTTCTGAACTTACTGCAATTAAATTATGACTTGATTAGTTCTATATAGTTTGTCTCATATCTTTACGACTTCTATATAGCTATCGATTGTTTTTACTGTCGATGTCTAAACGAACTGTGTGCTTAACTGTTTTTGGTACATATCAGTTCGAATGTTTGTCACGTTGGACAAAGTTATCAATACATGATTAAGTCATTAGCGCTCGATATTCAAACTTGTCTACTTTCAAACACTTTGATTTTCGCCACCTACATTTCTATGATTTGAAATGCAAGCAACAAGAACTTTGATGTTATATCCATGGCAAAGTTCTGGATTTGCAGTTGGTAACAATGGTGAGTACAATTGCATTTCTATGTCTTTGGTGCATTCAATGATTCGATTGAGATTTGGGTATTTTATACCGGCAGCAAACTATCAATTGTTTCTTTTGAATTACAGTTCAATTTTGAGGTTTCAAAGTCTCGGATTCCAAGTAGTTTACAGTTGAACGAGACTGGTTTCTTTTATTTTTTTCACTGAAATTAGGCATTCCATTGAACCTCTCCGCTACAGAGCACAGAATGCTGCCTCTTGGCATTATTAAAATATATTGTTTCCGTCCCACATATTTTACAATATATATATTTTATATATTATTATATGCGTATGAATATAAGTATCGTTTTCATATCAAATGATCGTCTGACGACATATGTTACGTTGAAGTACGTAACTTACACAGTCATTAATATTTCATGATAAATCTATAAAAAATTACATTTGATCGTCGTTGTGCGCATGTCAAATTTTATATTGACAAAATCAAAACATTGCAAAATGAGTGAGACAGAGAGTAATAATAGAGTATTATGTGTCTCCTATAATCAGTAGCTCAAGCATATTGATGAAATTGTTTTTGTAATATGATGTCAAACAAACATGATATATCAAGATCATAAGTTCAAATCTTTTTACGAAAAAAACATAACTATAAAATTCTCAATTTTATAGGTGTCTTATTATCCCATTGATGAATAGACTTGACTATAAAAGGTTTTTGGATCATAGAAACAACGATATCATGTTTTTAAAAATGTCCTCGTGTTGATGCATCATATGATGTCTTTGGATTATAGTAGTATGACATTAAGAATTCAACCTCTCAAATAAACTCTTTAATGCTACTGTAAGTCTATATATGATGTTGGTTGTCAACTGTCAAGGAAATAGATGATAAATGGCGTGCACTTCTTCGTTAAGCCTCAAAATAGTTGGTGGTTCAACCATATTTTTCCAACCCACAAACTCCGCAAAAAATAACTTTATAGTCATAAAAATTACTTAGACGCAGACGATCAATAGTTATTGGAATGAGTAAAATGTTTATAATAAACATCGAAAGGATCCGGCAAAAAAAAATGAAGAAGAAAAAACAACGAAAGGAACATGAAAAGCAAGGTCTGACGATGGAACAAATATTGGGATTTAATGTTACCAACTCACAACAAGGACCTTTTTATTGGTGGGACAACAATTTTTATCTAAATAAAAGTACATAGGCGGTTGTCTTATTGTTGATAGTATATAGCCATGTTATGATTATAACAACATTCTTTTTCAACGAGATCGTGTATTCGTGTGTGAATGTGTTCCATCTCCGTCTTCGAATTTTTTTTTAATATTTCATAATAATTATAATATATTTTATTTTAATTTTTTTTAAAATATAAAATCAATCAAACTCATCTATTATCTTATATCATAACTATTACAGTAAATAATATTATCATTAAAAAATATTATTTTTTTAATTAAATTTTATATAAATTTAACATCCACGTAAATTCTCGTATTAATCAGTTTATATTATTTATTTTGGAACAAAAGAATGTGATAAATGAAGCCCTGTGTCGTCTCTAATGTAGCTAGTTACTCATCATATGGGTTGAACATTAATTTCTCAGATCCCATATGCTCTTATTCATGATTGGATATGAGTAAAAAGAAAGAAAATGTGTGCACACGAACTTCTATTGCGCATTAAAAGTTGAAGTAGCTAATGAATCCCAGGCTACTACCATTTGGACACATCCGTAACATTTGATCCTCGTGTACGTTGATAATCAAAATTCAAATTTTAGTTTTTAGAATGACATACTCCATCGAAATGGATTTGATTGCATTTCAACCGATTCTTACGTTCAGAAGTCAATCAGTATATCGAGGATACGAACGATGTTCCTTTTACATTGACAATCATCAATGTCGTAGCATTCGAGGGAAATAGGATATGTGAGTAACCACACCTAGAGTTATGCATGATTAGAATATATTATTGCATCTGAAAATCAAGATTAAGATAAAAAACTTATTTTAACATTGTTTTTTTGGACAAATTTTAATATTAAATGATAAAAAAAAATTGAGCCTTTTAAATTCAACAGTCTTCCTTTCAAAAATAAAATAAAATAATTAGTCATCTAAAAAACATGATTCAATTGATTTTAAGCTCATCAAACACAAATATTCATGTGTATCTAACCGATTGTGAATAAACAAATAAAATTAAAAATTCATTTTTAAATATCAATTTTCGAATTCAGCCATCAAGACACATAAATAATCGCTTATTTCTTAATCATAAATCTATACAAAGATGACTGTTCATAACATCCGTTTTTGTAAATCGTAACCCAAAATAATACAAACCCTGATATCACAGCTCCTCACACGTCACACAACGATAAAACAACACCACGAGATCCGATCTGAGAACGAAAATGGTGGCCACCACCTCCTTCACCAACCATCATTTCTTCCCCTTTATATCTGCTCATCGCCTTCCCCTCTCCTCCTCCTCTCATCTTCACTCCCTCACCCATCTCTCCCCACAATCCCTCAAATCACCCCTCTCATCCCTCGCAATCCCTTCAATCCCTTCTCTTTGTGCAATGGATCCAGTCTCATCATGGGGTAACGAACCCTTATCCTCGATCGACCCCGAAATCCACGACCTCATTGAGCTCGAGAAACACCGACAATCCCACGGCATCGAGCTCATCGCCTCCGAAAACTTCACCTCCCTCGCCGTCATCCAAGCCCTCGGCTCCGCCCTCACCAACAAGTACTCCGAAGGGATCCCCGGGAACCGGTACTACGGTGGCAACGACTACATCGACAGGATCGAAAACCTCACTCGGCAGCGCGCCCTGGACTGCTACAGACTTGATGCGAGGAAATGGGGAGTCAATGTGCAGCCGTATTCGGGAAGTCCGGCGAATTTTGCCGCGTACACGGCGGTGTTGCAGCCGCACGACAGGATCATGGGGCTTGATTTGCCGAGTGGTGGGCACTTAACGCACGGGTATTATACGGCGGGTGGGAAGAAGATTTCGGCGACGTCGATTTATTTTGAGAGTTTGCCGTATAAGGTGGATCCGAAGACGGGGTGGATTGATTATGAGAAATTGGAGGAGAAGGCGTTGGATTTCAGGCCGAAATTGATTATCTGTGGCGGGAGCGCGTACCCGAGAGATTGGGATTATAAGAAGTTTAGGAGCGTGGCGGATAAGTGTGGCGCGTTGTTGTTGTGTGATATGGCTCATATTAGTGGTCTTGTGGCCGCTCAGGTGAGACGGATCGGTGGATTTTTGAGCTTTGATCTTCGTGTTTTGGGTGTTTGGGGATGTGGATTTGGTGATCTGGGTGTCGGTTTGTTTTCGATGATGATTTATGATTGGATCTGTGTGATTTGTAGGTTGTTTTGTTGATTTCAGGTGGTGGTTTGTTGAGTTTGTGAATGTGGGTGGTGTAGTGGTTCTGTTTGGGTGGGATCTAGTGATGAATAATGGGTGCAAGATTGTAGAAATGTTTTTTATGATTAGATCTGTGTGATCAGTGATCATATCGTTGATCTGATGGGGGCATGATGCAAACTTCTTGAATAAATGCTTGCATTTGGAAAATAGGTTTATATCACGCGAGAATTGATTCTAATCTGGACAGTCAGTAAAATTGATCCGTGAATTTGTGAAAGTGTGCCTTGTAGTGTTTCTGTATGAACTTTGAATCGGATCTGGTGCTGGACAGTGGGTACTTGCTTGTACACTTATTTTTGATAGTTAGATCTGTTTGATTTGAGATTTGTCATTATTTTGTGGATTTCGGGATGGGATTTACAATGTAGGTAGCGTATTACGTGATGCCTTGCAGTTGTGAATTTGGAAATGTCACTTGGGTTGAGTGGTGGTTTTGTTTAAATTGAATCTAGTGGTGGGCAACAGAGCCTTCGATGACAATTACCGTAGTTTCGTCAAATCGAGTTCTTATCTTGGGGTGATTGGTTGATGATTTACTCACCCAGATTT
>LIEC01012052.1:64727-88657 GCA_001925005.1 Drosera capensis
GAAGAGAATTATAGGAGCAATAAAAAAAAAAAAAGGAAGCTAGAACAGGTAGAAAATGACTGCTAGGCATCTAACTGTGTTGAATTAATTCATTTGAACAAATAGCTATTTCACGTCATCTACCAAAAGCTTAAGAGAGTAAAAGAATAAACTGAGCTCCTACACTGACCAACGGCAACACCCAGACTAATTCTGAATCATAATATATAGGACATTGTGTGTGCTTATAGTTCAATGAGGTTGGATCATAGATACAGCAGGTTCATTGGGATATAAGTACTCAAACGAAGAAGTTATAAAGATGATGAAGTGCTTCAAGGAGAAGAAAACAACATTCTCTAAAGCACGAAAAGGTTGTAAAGAAGGTCATTAACAAGCACCCATTCAGGGACTGCAAAATTAAACCATTGAACCTTTCATCATGGAAATAAACTTTAAAAAGACAACAGGTGTAGGCAACCTACACTTACACTTGAAAAGAAAAACATATGCGGGGAAAATAGAAGTATAATGAACATTAAAGGAACGAAATCTATGGGCATTTGATAATGCTGACAAAGGAACTATGATTTGAAGCGGCACTTCCTTGGGATATAAGGACTCAAACGAAGAATTTATAAAGATGATGAAGTGCTTCAAGGAGAAGAAAACAACATTCTCTAAAGCACGAAAAGGTTGTAAAGAAGGTCATTAACAAGCACCCATTCAGGAACTGCGAAATTAAACCATTGAACCTTTCATCATGGAAATGAACTTTAAAAAGACAACAGGTTTAGGCAACCTACACTTACACTTGAAAAGAAAAACATATGCGGGGAAAATAGAAGCATAATGAACATTAAAGAAACGACATCTATGGGCATTTGATAATGCTGACAAAGGAACTATGATTCGAAGCGGCACTTCCTGCCTCCATGATAGAAGGAACAATTTCGAGAAAGGCAAGAGACCTAAAGTAAATTACAAACCAAGCAACCAAAAGGGGCTAAAAAAATAATGAATCAGAACCATCATATCCAAAACTTCGGCAAAATGATCAGATTAACCTAGTTGCATTGCACATCTCTCACATTCATCAAAAGCATCCATCCATCATCTGTTAAATCCACAACAAAATGCAATAACATTCTCGTCTTATCATGACTCCACATCGCCTTTAATACTTACACCATCAAACACTCCCATTAAAGCACGTCAGTAACAAAACGCATTGTTCCTTTCCCTTCAACAAGGTATATAACTTAAATAATCCAAAAATCCGACCAGAAATATCATCAATCAACACCAGTCATCTAAATCCTCATCTAATCCCTTCTCTTTCATCTCTTCATCTCCATATCCACACAGAGTCGATTTCCCACCAATTGCTCCTCAATGCATGGATATAATAAGTTGTTGAGAAGCCCATAAATCACGTATCTTTACTCCTATTGGCAATTAAATCTAGAAGTGAAGCCCATGTTTCTACAAAAATCAGTTCCAAATCAAGAATCAAACAATATAAAAAGGCAAAACACAACCACGTAAATCACCGAAAGAGTCATACAAGCAGTCAATCAGTTGTTGTGAATCGCAGCGGCCTGCTCGACGAGCTTCTTGTCCCTCCTCTCCATGGCCACATCCCACACATCATTCCCAATATGCTTCGGCTAAAAAACACATCCAAATCAACTCTCGATCACAACCAATTCCGAATCAAATAATCATCGAAATATCACCGAATTGGAATGGATCTGATTAGGGTTAGGATTAAAGTTAGTTGAAGGATTGATTGAGGGGATTACCCGGCCATGGACGCCCTTGTGGATGTAATACTGAATGTTACCGGCGACGCATAGCATTCCGGCAATGATTCCCAGCGGCAGCGCTGCTTCCAGCCACACCAACGCCATTGATGGATTCCGCGGATTCCCTGTTTTGTTTTGTGTTGACAAAGTTGGGTTTTCCCTGGACAACAGTGACCACAATTTAGGACGGACGGATTATATGTTGTTTTGATAAGCGATGATAATGTGACAAAATAATGATGAATATTAAAAATAATAATTATTATTATTATGTGTTTTAGAATTTAATGTAAAATGAACATTAAATAATTGAGAAATTTTAAAAACAAAAATAATTTAAAAAAAATTTGTATCGGATGTGTTCTATCAACTTATATATTGTTCGTAACAAATTTCTTATTTTTTTAAAATAATATTCTCTCCGTTTCATAAATCTTATAACACTTATTTTATTATTTTTATTTAAAAATAATTTTATATTAAAATAATTATAATATCGTAGTATACTTCATTATCTTCTTTCTCATTCTCTTTTATTCTTTCGTAGGAAACCCATCACCATCATAAAAAACTATAATATACTAATTAAAATATATCAAATTCAACATAAATATATAAAATCAATCCGAATCAAACTGTTAACAACATTATGGGTCGAAAGGAGTAATAATATAGATACCAAGTTGAAATTAGAATAACATAGATAATAAGTTGAGGGTAGATTAAAAATATAATATCATATTTTAATCTAACCATACATTTATATGGTTTTAATTTTAATTATTATTTAAATCATTTGACACGTGTCACAAGACACACTTTCTTTACCGTCTTGACTAACTTGGACAAGAAAAGAGGGTCGGGATTGGGTAACTAGTTTTATAATCTCATGTTTGATACAGAAATGTGTGATAGAATAATGCGATTGGAAGATAAAGCTCTTTCATCATACGATTTCTTCTTCCACAATTCTCAAATTCCTTGACGGAAATCAAAATCGAAGCCACTCAGACCACTAGGTTGTTGGTTGTTCCACACGATTATAGCTCTTGACTCTTGTTTATCAGAACAAAGCTGATCACCCCTGGGAAATGCGAAGGCAAATGCACCTCCAGTTGGAGATGTGTCACATACTCTACACCCGAAGAGTAGAGCTGACAGTGCGAGTAAGGATAATCAGTGATATATTCCGATAAATGAATGATACCAACTCTCACCGTCTTGCTTCTCTATCTTACATTTCATGTAAAATTAAAGAGTATCATGTTACAAACCAAAATCGCGGTGCACAGGAACCTCACCACAGCGCCGTGAAGACCAACGATCAAAATCATTCCCACAAAGCTTCATAATCTTCCCTCCCCTTTCCCTCCAAATCAGAAACAAGAAACTCTGGAGTGCTATTACGACCAACGCTTGAAACATGCTTGGCCATGGCAAGCACGCTTCAATCGTGATGTACTCCGTGATCCATATCAGGAAGGCGAAAACTGCACCCATGTGAGCTCAGCACCAAAAGGGCGAAATCATATAGACCCTTGGAAATCAAGACGAAAGACTCAGCTGCTAAGAAAACACCGGAGCATCAGTTTCAACCTGCCGAGATCTTGGCATCAACTCCCGCAAACAGCGGGCTTTAGAAGAGGGAAACTTTTAAGTCACCCAGTCCTTGGGCTCCGAGCTCTACATCGACAATCCTCTTTGCGTTCAGAGCTCTGCCTGCATCTACAAGCACGTTCAAGGCTTGGAAGGTGGTCAAAACATGTCAATGGGAGTACTGCTGTTGAGAGCTCTCCAGCTTGAACGACAGATCAGAACGGAATAACATACGGAAGAGCAACAATATCAGCCGACTCTATTCTCACAGCTTCAGCCCAAACTTGAGGTGTCTCCTGAGCCCCGGGATTTACCGTCTTCATGGTTCCGGATCGGGAACTCCTGCTAAAGAGCCAATCCTGGTCATTGTCCTCAGACAATTCAGCCGGCTTAGGCACCACCAGGACCTGGCTCAGATGCTTGGCATCGGGATGTTCAGGCTTTTTAGAAGCCTCGGCCTTCTGATGTTCAAACAGGGTTGTTGGGGAAGGCCGTCCAGGCTGAACCTCTGTTCTCTGAATAGCAGAGACAGTGGGCGGGGAAAACATCCCCACAGGCTTTGCCTCAGTTTTTTGACCTGCGAAGGGACTCGCAGGGGAAGGCTGTCTCAAATGCTGAGCTGCCGTCTTCTGATCAGCAATGGAATTCGCTGGAGAAGGCCGTCTCAACTGCTGAGCCTCTGCCTTAGGATCTGCATAAGATTTTGCAGGGGAAGATATTTTCAATCGCGGAGCCTCTGCCTTCTGATCAACATAAGCAGTTGCTGGGGAAGACATCCTCGAACCCTGAGCCGCTTTATTCTGATCAGGGTAGGCAGTAGCCGGGGTAGGTCTTCTTGGAAGTCGAACATCAATGGTACCGTTCAATTTGCGCTCTTTAATCTCAGCCTTGACATGGTTAGGTGCCTGTGCATCCGGCAAAAAGGTGCTGGAAGCATGGAAAACTTCCGAGCCTCCTTCAGCTTTAACATGGTTGGGTGCCTGATGAGAAGCAAAAGAATTGGACGACCAGGAAGGCTCCATGTTTCTCCCGTTCTGTACCAACGGATGAGAAGACGAGGTTCTTGCCTTCTTATTAGACCCAACATCGTCCTCTGTCGAGATAAAAACCCAAACAGCATCAGCAGCAGCATAATGTTACTACCAAGATGCACATCATATAGTTGAACAAAAAAATGACAAGGACTAAGGTCCGGAACCCATGACATTACTATACCACTAATTTTCCATACTAGAGAAATCACAAAGCATTCAACAAGAGCAATATCCGCAGTAGCAAATTCGGAGAAGGAGCTCACCAAGAACTACTTTTGCAGGTTCAACTTCCTTCCGTTTCCGCAGACCTTCGTCTACAGAAGCCATCTTGCTGCTTTCACGTGGAATGTTTAGGGGACTGGAGAGAACACCTAAAAGATCGCTCATCTTGACTTCTTTTACTCTCGACTGTGCAATTGAGCTTTTGCCACCATCGTCAATCCTTGACTTCCCTAAGGGGCTCTTGCCGGTTTCTTTCATCCTCGGCAGCTCCATGGGATGCTTGCTGATATCTTTCATCCTTGACTGCTCCACAGGGCTCATGCCGCTTTCCTTACTCCTCGATGACTGCTCTCTAAGTTTTTCTTCTTTCTTCCTCGCTTTCTCCTCCTTTTTCTTCTCCTTTTCCAGGTCTTTATCTTTCTTGCTTGACTTGTCTTTGTCCCTTTCCTTCCGTTTCTCCGATTTTCTATCCTTCGCAGCATTCTCCCCCACCTTGTCCTGCCCCTCGATTCTAAAATCAATATTCTTTTTCTCCGTATGTCTCTCCATTCCACCCACCCTGCCGTCATCCATAGGCCTGGTCTCCTCTGTCCCCACATCAATCCGGCCGCCATTAACCCTTTTCTCCATGTTCCTATCGTTCCCAACCCCAAGAATCGACGTGCTGTTAACTGCCAACCTTGGCATCCCTTCATCCTTCCTTCTCTCAGTCTCAAGAAATGGCTTAGCGGGTCTCTTTCCTTCGTTTGCAGTCCTGCTACCAGAACTCTGAGTACATTTAACATTGTTGGTCTCTGGAGTTGGATGGCTGACATGTCTGAATTCCACTCCGTTGAAAGCGGACGAGTGGCCAGAACTTGGGACTCGTTTGCTATCCGATGAAATGCTCTTGCCCCGCTCCCTGTCTTTGCTTTTCTCTGTTGACGTCTCTCCATTTTCGCCATGAAATTGCTCCACAACACTCCTTGGATCAGAAGGAATTTCCTTTTTATCTGCATCCTGATTCTTCTCCTTCTCTTTCTTTTTATCTCGGCGTTTCTCCTTCTTGTCTTTACTTTCTCTACGCTTCTCATCGCTTCTGCTTTTCTCCTTTTTCTCCTTACCTTCTTTTCTCTCCTTGTCTTTCTTCTCCTTTTTGTGGCTGCCTTCTTTCTTCTCTTTGTCTCTCTTCTCCTGCAAGTCGAGGCATTCACATAAGTACTCGAAGTTTAATGCAAGCAGAGGGACTACAAATTCCGAGCGGCAACAGAAAGCAATGATCTAGTACATTTTATGAACAACTCGACAACAGAAAGTAGCAAAAAAACTGATGTTGGAAGAGAGAAGAGGGGGGGGGGGGAAGGACACAGATTGATGTCAATAATTGAGCGAGGTTCACTGACAAAGATGCTAATAAAAGAAAGATGACAACTGCATTTTCCAGGTAATTAGCCAGCATCAATTGCACCGGTGTTTGGGCAAACTATACAGCACAGCAAGTCATCTTACACCAGATAATGAATGGGTGATATGTATAAACAGGAGACCAAGGATGCCCCAAAAACATATTCCAAACAGATGAAGTGAAAAAATTGAATAAATCAAGTAGAACACAGCATGGGCTTTTCAAATACAACAAACAAGAATCATGGTTCAGCAGAGTGAATAACTAATTTCTGAAGCTTTGGACCTTGATTGTGTGGGATCAAGAGTGCCGATCAAGCTCATCGCTACAAACACCAATATCAGGAGCTCCAAGCTTACTCTCAACCTATAGTGATGCATACTTCTGCCAGTTTCTTATCCAGAATATTATTTCAGATAAAAGTTCAGGAGATGAATGAAGTTGGAAATGATTTGGATCACTACGTACTCAAAAGAAATACATGCACCTAATAGGTGATCTCAAGTCCTATATTTTAATAATTTTGAACTTCCCTTCTTAAGATTTAAATACTAGTGAATGGTTTCTCAATCATCTGACGATATGTTAATTAAATAGGATAGTTCAATCAACCAAAGCGAGTCTAAACTTTCTCCACACAAGTAAATAGCATAAGTTCCCAATTAGAGTAGTTCATACCACCAGGAATTAAAAAAAGAAAGAAAAAGGTTATACGTTTCCTGATTGAAAGCTCAACCAAAGTTAATTACCATCAAGAAGAGAATCATTCAATATATTAAAAAAAATTACTAGGAAGAACCTGCAAATCAAAAGGTCCTTAATGCAATAACCTTAAAAACAACATTGAATCAGGCAAGAAACGTTGTACAACATTGGGAATCGAGATATTTTAATAAAAAGGGCAAAGATGTGCGGCGAGCACAGAGCAAACTTAAATTTTGCCTTTCTCTGAACATAATAAAAAACAGTGTCCTAAAAGTCGCCCTAGTCAGCCGACTAGGCGGCCTTTTAATCGGATTCGGGGCTCAAACGCCCTAGGAATAGCAAATCGGTGGCTCTAGACGGGGAGCAAACTTAAATTTTTCCTTTCTCTGAACATATTAATAAAAGACAGTGTCCTAAAAGTCGCCCTAGTCAGCCGACTAGGCGGCCTTTTAATCGGATTCGAGGCTCAAACACCCAAGGAATAGCAAATCGGTGGCTCTAGACGGTCATCCCGCCTAATCGTCTGACTAGTTCCATCTAACCCGATTAATGACGTCTAATTCAGTCTAACCCCCCTAGATTTTTTTTCCCCTTTTTTTTTTTTGAAGTTTTCCCCCAACTTGTAAGTAAATCAAAAGGAATCAGGAAAAAACAGAAAAAGAAAAAGACAAAAAGGGAAAGGACATCCGACCAATTAATCCGCGCCTAGCCGTCTAGGCGCTCGAAGGTGATCCGACCGCCTAGCATTTTCTAGAACACTGATTTAAAAAAAAGGACATCTTAGATGAATGGAACCCATTTGCAGTCTAAGGAAATTTTCTAGAACACTGATTAAAAAAAAGGACATCTTAGATGAATGGAAACCCATTTGCAGTCTAAGGAATGACCAAGGGCATGAGATCCTAGGCAGTTGGCATTCCGAAGTCGGGACATCCGAAATATTCTGGTGGATCCTTATAAGCCTACTGAGATGTTAAGTCAGTTAATGCTCATCTGCAGGGATAATTCTGCTTTAAGATACTCATTTGCTCAAGCATTTTCCTAGTCCTCGTTTGCTCAATAATTTCCTACTTTCACTTTGGCTTAGTATGGGGTGGACCGAACAGCATGTTGTTTCCATAATTCTAAGTGGTTAATTGTTGATTGCAGAGCAGTGCAAAAAGGATACTACAGAAGACCCAGAATAGAATAAGCTCTCCGGGGGACTCGGAACAAGAGAGGAGGGGGGAGGGTTGGCTCTGTTTTTATGTTGTTTTTAACCTTTTGAAGGGTTTTTGAGTGTTTTAAGCTCATTTAAGGTTCTTTTCATAGTTTCTTACGTTTTCAAGTCATTTGAGTTGTTTTTATATTGTTTTTAGCCTTTTGAAGGGTTTTTGAGTTCAAGCTTTCAACCAACATCCTTTCATCATGGCTTCATCTGAAAAAACTAAGCAAACTAACTGATATCTTGTTCCGCGCCTAACCTTTTGCTTTTTTTTTTTTTTTTAACTTTTTTGGTGGCCAAAAGGACCATGCCATTTCATGGGCGCAATAGGTTTGCTATAATTTACATGCAGTTTGACACTGTTTATCTTGACAACTATAGCACACTAGTTTGGTTCTATACGTTTAATAATGATCTCAGCCACGTTGTCAAGGTTTACTAGGCAAAGAGTAAATAGAAACAACCAGTAAAATCCCAAGATTCTGCACAATACCTATCACTGTATCTATTATGCATGGTTCACCACCAACCACATGCCTTTATCCCAATATATTGCTACATGGATAAGACACCGCCACTCTCCTATGTATTGTATTCTAGCATCTTAAGACTTATATTCCAGCAAAAGGATACAAAAGTAAAATTTCAGTAAAACAGTACTTATGTTTTACAACAAAAGTACAACGTAACCACGATCCTGTCTACATATTAGACTACCTGGACAGCAGAACAGGCAAGACGACTGGCAGAATATTTTTTATTTCACCAAAACAAACAGAATGAGATGATTTGGGACAAGGACGCAAGAAGTCATAATTCAGAGTGTCTAGCACCTAAATGCACAAAAAAGTTAGGTTTTCCTACCTCATCATTTTGCAAGCAAGCAATATGTTTAGATTTTGCCTAAGGATTGGAAAAAAGCATATAAATCAGATATAAGAAAAATCAGCTACCGGCTTATTTTAAAAATTTATGCACGGAAGATTCATCATCATAAAGTTCAGGTATTAGTTGCTGACCTTATATACTAAAACGTACCACCAGCAAACCAATGTTCATCCTAACACATAGTACTCCATTTTATGCAAGCGTGAGACCATGAACCAAGTCCATAATAACATGAAGAATATACACATATAAAACCTTGACCACATGAAAGAGCAAATCACAAGGTTAATGCCAGCAAATCACAGAGAACAAGTAGGTTGTGGTGGATTGTGTGGTGAAATAGCAACAGAAAATGCAAATCACAGCCAGATATAGAAGTAATGAATTGCAACCTTTTTTAACAAGTCAGGGTCATCAAATGTAGACTTCTTTTCATATCCTGGTGGAGGAAAAGGAAAGCAGCGAGACATTGCAGAAAGGCGGCAGATCAGCAGAATAGTCACCGGCCAAAAACACAGGGTTTGCACTTAGTGGCCCGTACCCGTATTCCAAAAATTGGACGAACCGGCAACTAAGCTCTTGACCATGCAACATGTCCCCGCATTGATTTCCAGATTCAATATTCCTTCATGAACTTGGCATCAACCCTGCAACCTGAAGTTCAATTCGACCGACACTTGACTCTTGAAGAATGTAGACAATCTGCTGCACTTGATCCGTTCACAAGTACAACATGGTAAAATAAGCACTGCAGCAATATGTCCAAACCAAATCGTCGGATTCTATGCCGATTATGGATAGCTTAACAAACTCCAAAATTGGAAGAGTCGATGACAAATTACTTTAACGAGCTGATGCTGTTTGATCTGTGTAGAGCCAAGTGGTTTCTTCAGAAAGGAAGAGGTTTATTACACTCCAATGAATCCTCTGTCTTGCTTGTTATGCCAACAAAGAACCATCACCACCAGCTAATATACAATCCCAAATGCCAAAAGAAACCTTTATTGAGGATCAGAATCCCTTCCTTGAAGCTTCTCTAGACAACAACTTTACCTCGAAATCTCACCACTCTCTAAAATCAATAACTGCAATCCTCTTCCATTGGACTAAGGACATGATCAAGGGTAGCAAGCTTCACTATCAATCCGGGAACAACACGAGCATCGGCCACTAAGAGAAGCACAGAAAACTCACATCCCCAATGCCCACACGAGTACCGCCTCGTGCCCAATGGATACCACCATGAGAAGGGCAAGCTCACAGAACCCTAAAGCACAAGGTATCAGGTACCAACTTCACCAATCAGTCCCACCAAGTGAAACCCTAATCTAGTCAAAATCAATGCGAATTCCACCACCAAGATCCGACCCAAAGCAAACGAGATCTGAACCAAGCAGACCCTTCAAAGCAACTGAAACCCTTGCACCAAAATTCTCACGAATCAGAAACCCAAAAGGGGAATTCCCCTTTTCCCCCCAAATTGAAACACTTCGGACACCAAAATTCCCATTCCCTTTCAATCTGAAACCAAAAAGTGGGCAAAATCTCAGATACCCAGAAACCCCAAAATCATAGATTCGATGAAAAAAGTGAAATTTTGAGTTGGGATATCAATTTGGGCAAGTGGGCATTGATGATTGATCGATGGGAAGATTGTTTACGATTCGAAGAAGCTGTTTTTGCTTTGATTATAGTATCATCTCTTGCCCACCGGGTTTCTTCCCATGAACCCTAACCCTCGTTACCATGTGTGATTGTGTTGTTGTTTGTTCTTGGTGATTTTGTGTCGATTGTTTTGTATGGTGAGGTGTGATGTATAGCTTGTGAGGAGAGTTCTCTCAAGTGGGTTCTTGCCAGCAGCAAAAAACTGGCCCAGAAAAGGGAGAAAAATAAGAAGGGGAATGAATGAGCGGAAGAATAAAGAAAGGTGAAATGGGCAACTGTGTTGCGTTAGGCTGAGAGCTTCCAATAAATGGTTCTTTTGCTCTTTGTTTTGTTGGTGTTGAATGCAGAGTATTGTTGACATTTGGATCTTCGGATGTGCTCATGTGCTTAAGTTTTACTCACGGCGTTCCGCATATTTTATGATATATTTTATCTGTAATGATTTATAATCAGTGTTGGTTAATCAGTCAGTTTTTTTTAACGGATAAAATCTTATCATTAATATTAATAATTATTATACGTAAATTTTTTCAGAAAAAAATACCTCTTTTATTAAAAAAAATAAAAATTGATCAATATTAACCGTGGATCATTTCTTTATATTTTACTCATTATCCAGATTAAATTTGATCAGTATTATGGGATGATAAAATATATTACTCCCTCTATCCTAATTTAATCGAACATGATATTTTATATGTGTGTTAAATTTATATGTAATTTAATGAAAAAATAATAGTTTTTAAAAATAATGAGGTGTAGGTGAGATTTAAAAAAGAAAAGGGGAGAGAAGGAAGAAAGAGAGTGGAGTAATTTGATTATATTACTAATATGGATTCATTACCAAATATTGAAAGAATATAAGTGTTGTATTTATTTTGAAATTAATCAAAAAATATTATAATTAAATTGAGACGAAAAAAATAATTTTTTAATAAATTTATCAAGAAATATTAATGATTGAATAATATCGTTCTCAAAGGATGTTAAAAAAATATTCTTGCATTGTCAAGTACAATAATACTACTTTTGAAAATAAATATTGAACAATACCATTTTCAAAGGATGTTACGTCTATTATAGGATTGAAATTGTACCACATATTCTGTATAAGTAATAAAATTGTTCAAGTTACGAAACGTCTATGAGATGATCAAGCATCCTTTTATGCAAATTTATAATGAAAAATTAATATTAGTTTAAATTATGTAATTCAAGTTTTTGTTAGTAAGATGAATAACAATTTTTTTAATTATATATTAAATAATAAAATAATAATACAATGTTGCTAAGTTTTCTGCGAAAAAATTGTAACCATACACTTTTAATGTATTGTTGTTTGATTATCGTGTATAACAATTTTTCGATAAATTAATTAATACATGAAAAAAAAGGATCACGAGAGTATATCAAACACAATAATCATTTAATTATAAAAATTTTAAAAATCAAAAAATAAAAATAAAAAAACGATTAACTTTTATAAAAAATACAAATAGATAAAATAAAATATATTGACTGGATTAAATCCAATCTCACAAAGCAAAAATGCCTTCAAGATATTTTCATCATACATCCCCCTTAATCAGGCCACTCCTGCCTCTTCGAACCATAAACCCTAGCCGCTCCTCTTAAACCTCTTTCCTCCTCCTCATTCTCATATTCACTCCCACAGCTCTCCCAGTCACCCAGGTATCTCCTTTCTTGCTCTCCTCTCACTCACCTATTATCATTTCTATCACTCACAATTTTTTCAGGTTCACGAATTGGCTTGATGATTTTGTTTGTTGCTTTTGCTGATTTGTAATACATGTTTGTCGGGTGTAATCGAACCATAATTTTTTTTTGTGAAATGGGATTCGGAGATTAGAGTAGATTTTTCTCATCTGGGTTTCATCTGATGCGTTCCGGCATCGGTTTATAGTTAGCGGATGAGCAATAGATAGTTTAATTTGGTCTGTTTTAACAGTGTGAAAGTTGTATGAGATATTGAGATGTTTGATTTGAGTGTGCTATAAATTCTGGGGATTCTAATAGTTTAGTTAGCATATGGTCTGTTATCCTTCTAGATCTACGCCGTGATCGATGTTTAGTTGGTAGTCTATGGTCGAGAAGAAGAGCTGATAATAGGTTTTCATTTTGTTATATGGGTCTGTGCTACCTGGATAATATAGGGTTATTCGTTCTGTTTATTGTGAGTCCCTCGGTGAAGTCACGGTAAGCTATGTTGTCAGAAATGGAGGCTTGATAAGTAGAAGATTATTGGGTGAGTTATTCTGAATTTCTTGGAGTGACAGATTTAGTTCTTGTCATGAGGCGGAGCTACATGTAGTCAAGCGTAGGCAGCCACCTACACTTGGTTTCTGAAAAAGAGTACCTATTATTGAATTGATATTAATCGCTTACACTTAGTTTATGTAAGGAGCACCTTGTTTTGCTTCGTTTGGGATTTTTTATTTATGGTTTATTACCTAATAAGATAAACAAGTATGAATTCATCATCACCTATCATCATTCATTGCTCAGATATGGATAAATTTCTTATATGGATAAACCCCTTTCATCAAAAGTTGAGATTTTGATCAAATCAAAGTCACAAAGAGATCAATTTGAATGATCTTTCAACTGATCCGAAACTGAAATTTAGGGTGTAGGAGTAAAAGATGATATAAAAAAAGACCAAAATTGCTTGCAGAGTAGTATTAGGGATCAGTGGATGAATTATACTCCCTTTGTCCCACATATTTTGCAACATGTATGTATTTTGCACTATTATATACGCATGAATGTAAGTCTCGTTTTCATATCAAATCATGTTTGATCGTCCCGCAACGCGTATTAGGTTGAAATATGTAACTTATATAATCATTGATGTTTCACGATAAATTTATAAAATATTATGTTTGATCGTTGTTGTACGTGTGTCAAAAGTGGGACGGAGAGAGTAGTTTAGTTACTTATATTAAGAAAGATGTTTTTGACACAATCAACAATGTGTCTATAATTAATTAGGTGCTTTCAAAATAGAAAGCTCGTCGACATTAATTGTAACTTTGTTTTTTATGTGAAGGAGAATTTCATTTCTTATTTTTTTAAGATTCAGTCATTTTTCCCTTATAGTACTTATACTGTGTTCGCCTACACTTCAAAAAAATTTGGTGTAGAGGGGTTGGTGGGTTTGATGTGTAATGTTGTGATTCAGTGGCAGCTCAATGGCCATGCTTCTTCTTTTCTTTTCTTTTTTTTCAGAATCATGAGTTATGACACTAAGTAATATTCGGGAAAGGTGTCTGGCAATCGTATAGCAACATATACGTGCAAAATTCGCACTGCGAATTTCTCTGCTTCTTTTCCACCAGGAATTACTCCCGGCGTGGTGCAATTTGGGTAATTGATTGTTTGCTAGTCCCTCCCCCCCCCCCCCGCCCGACATAAGATGCTTCTTCTCTTCGTATGTAACTTTCTTTGGTTAAATTAGTAATCTTTTCAATCACAGATGACTAATTGAATTTCTGATATTATAGTTTGTATTCCATTGCAGGCCACCGATCAACATATCCTGCCAATCATCATGGCATTCAGTAATAGATTCGGAAGTGTCCTCAAGCATACCATTTCCCTGAACAATCTTGGAAATGGACAAATAGCTACTGCATCTATGTTGGGTTCTATTCGTTTTTTCTCTAATAAGCTTTTTGTTGGAGGTACCCACATTCTCAGTTGCTAGCTAGACTGCTTTAAGGGTTTTACAGTGTTTATTAGATCCGTGTGAAAATTTGATATTCTGTTGCGCCTTGCTTAATAGGCTTTTTTCTTCTTGTGATATTAGGCCTTTCGTGGGGGACAAATGAGAGTTCATTGAGAGAAGCATTTTCCAGCCACGGAGACGTAACAGAAGGTGATTTTTTTCTGTTTAAGGAATAGTTTTATTCTTCTAACATATGGTGTTTTCTCTCTTCACATTGCCTAACTGTTCGTATAGACCTTCCAGCTCCGCTGTTAGTATTCACAGTCTGAAACTTTGAGCTTGTTATCTTCTTTGCAGCTAGGATTATCAACGACAGAGAAACTGGAAGGTCCCGTGGATTTGGGTTTGTCAGCTTTGCAACCGAGGAGTCTGCGAATTCTGCAATGTCTGCCATGGATGGCCAGGTCAAAATTTTCCTTGTGTCTTTTTCTTTCCGTGAATGTGAATTCCTCCTGGTTTGCACCAAAAAATCATTCTGAACCCGTCTTCAATCCCCAGGAACTTGATGGACGGAACATCCGTGTAACTGTTGCAAATGATAGAGCTCCCCGTGGTGGAGGTTATGGCGGTGGTTATGGCGGGAATCCAGGGTTCAATGGTCCATCTGGAGCTAATGATTACTAGTCGTTTGGTCGTGCTGCTTCGTCGAGATAAATGCCCCTTTTGCTTAATAGGGGACTATTTTTCTCGTCGGCTTAGGGCCGTTTTGTTTAGTTTTGGACTTGCTTAGAACGCCTGCTGAATTGTCCTTTTTGAACAAGTATGGCTTGTTCAGGGCCACAACTTCGGAAGTCTGATAATGTCATTGAGAGGACACAAAAAAAGTCGGATGCTGACGATGATACCGCCAGGACTCAGAGGTTTTTATTTGTGCTGTGATACTTGAAGTTTTAGTGTTGAACCTCTCCTGATCCGTATTGTCGTCCCATTCTCGCTTGCCTGTTCCCACTGTGATATTTCATGATACACGCCAGTCCTTTAATTCTATTAGTTTCAGGTGGCCTTGTTCTCAGTGTTTATTCATGATGCCATCGGTTGCTTCTTCCATTGCAGTCCTTGGACATTGGCAAGAGGTGGCAAAGCTATTATTAAACTCGAACGTGCACCATCGGCCATAAACCATTCCCTCTGTGGCTCCCGTGAGTTGGTGCTGCCTCTGTAGATGATGAAGTTGCTCTGCATTCTCTTCTCCGAAAGGCGACTTGATTGAAACCCTACACAGACTGCACTGATAAAAGCTGTAATGCATCATTTAAAGGAGGTGATTTTGTGCTCCTAAGGGATACAGTCTCGAATCTAGAAATGGAAAGAGAATAAATAATGTCATGGGCAGAAGTTAACATGTGTGATTTTCTACATCAGATGGTCGTGATTAATCCATGTTATGGATGCATGTGACAAAGTCGTCTGGCGTTAACAAACACAGATGGATATCAAACTTGATGGTTAGGATCGAAGACTATAGGAATTAATGGCTGCGATTATTTCATGTTTATTGATCCATGGAATTCTAAGATAGTTGACCTACAGAATTCAGAGTTAGTACATCTCGACCGTTAGATTCGAGACAAACGAAGTTGGACGGTTAAGATCTATGGAATTTAGGGTTTCCCAAAAAGGGAAAAAAAGAAGTTAAGAGAATCTGAGGAGATACGCATGTATAGGAAGCGTTAAATCTATCTAATTAATAAAAAAAATGCAAACACATTATGAACTAATCATCGGCTATCTAATTTAGTCGAATTTAATCATCATCGCTATGTAACGATCATTTCCACGATCATATGTTATCTGAAACAAACACGTAATTATGAACTCGATAGCCTAATAACACAGAATACATGTCCATTCCAGGGGTACGACATACTTATTATATCATGTGTTTCTCATGCACAAACACGATGCAATGCAAACAACATCAAACAATTATATGCCAAATAGGAATATATAAATACGTAAAGAATAATAATTCAGGTTGATCAGATTAATCATTGTTTCATTACCCTTAGTCTTTATTAAAGTTTTTAAGGTTTTTTTATGTATTTAATGTCATGTCGTGTTGATTTTTGTGACTTTTCCAAGTTGATGACATGGGAGAAATTAGCATAGGAATTTAATATGTTACCTAGTATGACCGTATTAGGAATAATTAAGCAAGCTTGATGGTCTCTACAGTTGACCCAGGACGGTTAATTTTAACCAAACACGACCATCACTTGATGCATGCGAAAGGATTAATTACACCCTCCTTAACTAATCATGTAACCGTAACTCTCCGGTCATTGATATTTATAGGAATTTCTCCGTATTCATGAATCCAGGATTCTCAGACATGTAACATGAAATTAATCATATCGACTTCCAGTTGATGGTCACAAGCTTAAAGGATTCGATTCGTAAAAGATGCAGTGAGATCTTTTTGCAGTTTTTGCTTAACTATCGACTTTCAGGGAAGCGAATGCAACAGCATTTTAATTTCTTCGTTACCTATCTCAGGCAAGTGTCTTGCATGAATTTTTTTCCTGTTGTGTCTATTGGAAAATTCCTTGATGTATTTTTTTTCCTCTTTCTTTTATCCTTCCACAGTTATGAACATGCTACTGGTAGAGAAGCGGTGCTTGAAATGATCAGGGTGATTATCCAAAAGTTCCCGCAGAGATTCTTGGATGAACAGTCTGAAATTTTATTTATGGAATTGGTACGCCCTCTGGCTAATGATCCTCGTAAGGGTGTCCCTTCCTTGATTGCCACTGCCATAAAACTCCTGATTCGCCATATCAGTCCGCATTCAGTTGATGTACTCCTCAAGTGCAGTCTTGCTTGGTATTTGGGAAAGGATCAGTTGCTATGGAGCACCGCAGCACAGGTAGGTTGATTTGCAATTCTAGTAGCCGGACGAGCCAGTTTCTCTCCCCCCTTTTCAGTAATCGATGTTCACAATCGACTAATGTGCCAGTTTGATCTCACACTTATGGTTAATTACAAAAGGTTGCTAAAATTGAATCCCACTGTGCCCAGTCAACAAAATTAACATTTCAGAAAACCTGTAGGATATTTTTATTCTGCTTTAATGAGTAAGGTACCAACTATTTGCTTCATAATTTGGTGAAGTGATATTAGATTTTGAATTTGTCCCGCGCAAGGAAATTTTTGTATTTGTGGAAGGATGCAACAATATCTTTGTGGCAGCTACCCTTGTCGTAGTTGTGCTATGGCGAAGTGACAATGATTTTTAGAGCTTTGTATAGTCTAAATTACTTGGAAATGTTTTAGCCTTGGTTCTTGGAGGAGTCCCTTGGCAGTATAGTTTTACTGATAGGATTTACTATACCTTTTTCTCTCTCTTTTGGTCTGACGTCATGGTATGTAGTTCAGTTATAGTAGCTCCTTGCTGCTTCAAATGTAGAAAATGAATATTGTTGGTTTGTGGTGACCTGCAAAATGTCTGTGCAGGTCCTTGGTTTGTTTGTTGAGGTGATGCAGAAGAAGTTCCGGGAGTGTATCAGTACTGTATTGCTCATGGAGCAGGATGCAAACAATATACTCGTCGCTTGTTGACGAGGGATCAGCCACTGGGAGCTACTTATCTTACAAAACCCAGTAAGCTTTTCATGCTGGCTGTATCGCATTGCTGCCAACTAAGGAGTAATATATCAGATGAAGCCGGGATAGCTGAGAAAGTGACTAGTGAAGTCATGCAGTCTAATCTTGTTTTCACGATATACTCGATACATGGTTCAGCGGAGACGGCTGAGTCAAGAGACCCTCGTACTTTCTGGTCTACTCTAACTCCGCAAGAGCAGAACTCTATTTTCAAAGCTTGTCACTTGCTTAATGGGAAGAAAGGCAGAGAGCTCATTAACTTGTATACCATGGGAATCAAAAATCAAGCTGATCAAGCAATCAGCCATGATCTTTTTAACTTAAGTCCAAGGGGAAATTTGCCCTCGAGATGGTCGGCATCAAGGTTAGTGAACTTTGAGTTCTCTTTCTGTCGTCATGTCTCTTTAGAGTTCATGGGAAAACTCTATGCTGCAGTATATTCCCAGTTTGTATAGTCATTTTCCTCGTCTTGGTGGAAATGTAGGAAAAATATCTAGCGAACAACCATGTTTCCTTTCGAGGAAAATGATATGTTTCCGTTCCCTTTGCCAGATGTAAATGTTCAATATTATTTGGTAAATATGATTTCCTCTGCCTGCTCACGTGTAGTGGCATCCCCTTTAGTTCCGATTCTCATTGTGCTCAGATGACTGATTCAGAAAAGTTTCCCGTCATGGATCAGACTCTCCATTTTCTAACCCTTATTTATCTGTTATTTGCAGACGAAAACCGTTCTTCATAGTTTCAAGCTGATTGCATCTCGCATTGGGCAAGACAGTTGCCAGCTTTACGCAGCTGAGATGCTGCGGCCAGTATTCAAAATTTGCAAAGGATTTGCTGGCAAAATCTTCCCTGATGATGTGAAGCAGCTGGCTGAGGAAGTCCGGGATTGCATACAGGAAATCCTTGGGACACAGGGCTTTGTACAAGCCTATGGCCAGATCAGGAACCAACTTAAGAGCAAAAGGGAGAAGCGAAAACGAGAAGAGAAGATCATGGCGGTGGTTGAACCGGAGAGGAATGCCAAAAGAAAGTTAAAGATGGTCGTCAAACACCGAGCCAACAAGAAGAGGAAAGTCATGGCTATGAAGATTACTAGATGGATGCGTTAAAAACCTCGGATCGAGGAGCGCCATGAGATGCCCTGAGAGGGGTTTCTTGAATTTTTGTTAGGAATGTATAATGTGTAACCTTACAATTCATGGTTTTTGTTGCTTTAGGTAGCTTGAGTTATGGATTTTAACTCCGGTCCGTATTTACAGTTGGTCATGAGTTTATAAGTTTATTGTATAGATACAGCCGACTCAGAAGAGAATTTTGATCGAACTGTTTGAGAAATGGTTCTTGCTTTGCTAGCTGCTATATCGAGTTAATGAAACGAGGTTAGTTTGATGGGTAAATGGTTTGTACTGCAAGCATTCCCTAACTAGCTGTTGCAATACAATAGTTTGCGCTAAATTTGATGCTGCCAACATCGCTGTAGCAGTTGCATTTTACTTCCAGTATATTGTATTTTTCATGATGTGCATTGCACCTCAAAACTTCGGAGAACTCTACAAAGCATTACCATCAAGATGTTGTATAAGGAGAGCTAAATTCAGTCTACTTACAGTTATGCTGTCTGTATCAAATGCAATCCCTAATTTTCGTATTTTGTGTTTGTGCATGGTAAAAATGTTATGTTATTTTATCTGTCTAATGAAAATTACAACACTTATTTATTTAGATATTTTATAATAATTATAATCTTTTTTAATTTGATAATGAATAACATCAAAACATCTACCTACATATATTAACTTCTCTCATAATTATTATAATAAATTATATTTTTTTAATATTATTCAATATAAATTTAATAAATACATTAATTTTTGATATAAATTAAAATATTATAATTTATAAGGGTGTACTTGCCACAGGATGATCAAATCACAGTACACGATTTATGACAGATGCTGAACACGCAAATCTGCTGCTAGCTTTGTGCTAATTTCACCTATACAACAGTCAAAATGTTCATACCGATTCCTGCGGCTTACAATTCCGTACGTATCTGTGCCCTTTTTCACTTCCACTTCTACCCCCACAAAAATCCTCAATCTCCTCTCTTCATCTAACATCCAAATTGCTCCACCAAATCCCCAAATCATGAATCTTTTCATCATCCAGCACAGAACCCATGAACAGATTCCTCAGCTTTGAATAACCCATCGTGTTACACTCAAATCCAATCCCCTTTTTTTCAAAATTGGTGCTTGATGGTGTATGAATTCAAAACCCTTTTATCTCTATGATCTAAATTTGTGATTTTTGAGTGTAGTGATGAGATGATGCCAACACCCAGAAGGAAGAAATGGAGTGAGGCAGAGGAGAGGACTTTGATTGACAAATATGGTGAAATGGTGTGTGATGGAACCCTAGCTAAGATGAAGACAAGGGAGAAGAAATTCAGGCCAATTGCTATGTGGGTCAATTCAGTTCATCATGTTAGGGACCCTGTGATGTATCCATGGCAGTGGACTTGGAAAGATGTTTCCACCAAGGTTCAGAACATGAGGCATCAGTATCTTCTTGTTAAGCAGAAGATCAAGAAGGGGTCGGAGCCCGTCGATGGCGGTGTAGGGACGGATGATGAGTTCGAATGGGATGATGGGGATTCACATTGGTCAAATTTCTCGAGGTATAAGGAGGTTTTCGGGGATGTGCCGCTTGTGTATGGTAGTAATGGGAATGTAGTTGTTGCTGTTAGGGATGATGATGAGAAAGGAAGTGGAGGGGTTGGGTTTGATGGGAGTGAGAGAGGGATTGAGATTCAGGAGTTTAGGCAATTCAGTGAATCGGGTTTTGGTGTCGGGAATGATTGTGGTGAGGATGGGGTTATGGGGTTGGGATTCGAGTATGAGGTTGATGGAGGGGAAGAGAATTACAATGATAGCAACCATTTGAAGGAGGATGGAGAGAATGGCTTTGTGTATGAGGATGCTGAGGCTTATGGGTCTGTATCGGAGAAGAAGAAGAATGCTTCGAACGGAGATGAGAGCCGGTTTGAACATCATGATGTGGAGCGCGAACGGGAAAGGCAGGAAGGAGACCATCTACGGAATGTGCGTGAAAAAGAGAGCAAAAGGAGGTTGGAGGAGAGGGAAATAGATCATAGAGTGGAGAGGTTGAAGGGAAGGGAAGCTGTCAGGAAGCAGAGGATCCTAGAATGGGAATCCATTGAAGCGGAGAGCCAAGAGAGGGAAAGAAAAAGAAGAGAGGATATGAAGATCGAAGAGAGGGAATGGGAGGAGAGGATGGACAGGAGGAGAGTCGAATGGAAGAAAAGTATGGATGATATGCTCTCTCACCACCGGGAAGAAATGGCCCAACTTCACTCGAGAATAATCCATGAGCAACAAAATATGGTCAACCAGTTGCTCGGGATTATTTCTCAGTGGTCGGGTCATCCACCTGGTCTTCCTGATCACGCGGGAACTAGCAACCATTATCTTTCACAGATGATGCAGAACTTGCATCATGTGAATGACATGGTTCATGACGACGCCAGAGCTGAAGGTGACAATCAGGAGGAACAGTTCATTGTCGATGAGTAGCCATTTTTTCTTCTGTTTTGCTCGTCTGTACCTGAAGGATGAAGATTACTCATTGACTATACTAATATTTATCATGGCAACTGTATATATATATATGCTGCAGCAAGGAGGTGTATTTTTCGCTTTCATGTGATAGTATCTGATGTAAATTGAATTATACTTGTACTAATAAGAGCACACCATTATGTATCTATGTTTACCTGTTGAGAATGGCATGAAATGTTTTCCTGGTTGGTTAACCGTGTACTTAAAAGGGGTTAGTTAAACTGGTTTTGAACTCCGAATACTTGGACTGTGGTGCAATCATTGAAGAAACCTATTGTAACAGAAAAAACTCAAGTTTAGAATGGCAGGATATGTTCTTGCATATCTTATTTGTTTACTTGATGTTTGGACAAGTATTCCAAGAAATGCTGCGATTTGCACCCGGACCTGGTGCATCGTCTCTTCTGATGCATGCGCCTGCTTTTTCAACCATATACAACAGAGAATGTGATCAATTGTTGACGACAACCTGATTGTTGATGCTCTTGAGTCATTCTTGATGTGATCGGTTTCGCGTCAACAAGACCTTGGTATGAATGTGATTCATAGGATTTCTGGCATGAATTTATGATTCTGTGGCTCAGCTTCGTGTATCGAACAGTTTCAAACTTTCGTAATGTCATTTTTTAGGCAAATTCAGCTTTCAACAGACTTGAGAAGTGACAAGAACTCGCAGTGGCTAGATCTATGACTATAGATAAAGCCATGTTCTACTTGATCATTGGATATACAAATCATTTTTTTTTTTCAATTGATCTTAGACGATGATATTTTCAATGGTTTCACCACAGATACAGTATTTTTTCCGTATAAATTACTTCGAAATGATGTTTTTCTTTTTCTCCAGCAAATACTCCATTTTTTATTATTATTTATCACGTATTTTGAGAAATTTTATTTTATTTTTTAACAAGATAACAAAATTATGACACTATCATAAAACTACAACTTATGATTAATATTTTTTGATAATTTTATAAAAAAAATAATACACGAGTCTAACATTTGCTCACAGTCAAATTATTAGCATCTATTCTACGTTGGGAGGGTGGGACACATATATAGTCCTCATCCGGCCCATGCAAGCATCCTTAACTCTTTCTCCTCCTCCTCCCGCTCCCCTCGCCGCCGTCACAATCCACGCGCCACCGCCGGCGCCGGAGAAGGGAAGACGAAACCGAAACCCTAAACCTAACCCTAACCCTAACCAAAATAACCAAGAACGGCTCCTGGAAACCCTAGGAGACTTCACTAGCAAGGAAACTGGGACAAATTCTTCACCATCAGAGGCAACGACTCCTCCTTCGAGTGGTACGCCGAGTGGCCCCAATTGCGGGACCCACTCCTCTCCCTCCTTCCCCGCCACCGAAGAGGGAAGAGGTGCAGATTCTGGTGCTGGGATGCGGGAACTCGAGGATGTCGGAGGAGTTGTACGATGCGGGGTTTCGTGGGATCACGAATGTGGATTTCTCGAAGGTCGTGATTTCGGATATGTTGAGGCGGAATGTGAGGGAGAGACCGGGGATGCGGTGGCGCGTCATGGATATGACGGCCTTGCAGGTGGTTGTCTTGTTTGATTTTTGCGGATTTGCTTGATGTTTTGCTGCTCTATCTTACATTGTTTTTGTTGCGATTATTTATATTGTGTGGCGTGTATCTAAGGCTGAAAGTTTGAGTTTTTGGTAGAGTTAGTTTCCCAAGTGATGATGGAGCAATAAATGTGACCGAAGTTCTGTGAGCTAAAGCATTGTATAGATGGCTCTTCTTCATAAGTTGGAGGTTTCGATAAAATTTGTTTATGATGTGAGTTATGTTTCAGTTTTCTCTCATTTCGTGAGGATTATGGATGGATTTGAGAGTATGTATGCTTTCTACCTATGATTGTTAGTAGGCTCTATATATGTTATTGATTCTCAACCTTTGGAGAGGTGAACTTCTACTATTCGAAAGGGATTGAATGAATTATGCACCTTTGAGGGTCTGTGGGAACTTGTGATCAATGGGTTTGCTGATTTGATGTATTGTTATTAGTTTATCGTTAGAATTAAGCTGTGAACTTTTTGTTCATTGGGTTGTCTGTTAACTGAACTAATCGTCTGGTGTTGTTTATTCCCCTGCCAGTTTGAGGATGGGACGTTCTTTGTGGTGCTTGATAAAGGAGGGCTGGATGCTCTAATGGAGCCAGAGGTTGGATCTACTTTGGGAAATCAGTATCTTTCAGAGGTGTCCTGGACTTCCAAATGAGAATTGTTTTTCCCATTCTTGTTGTATGTGCTTCTGAATGTCTTTAAGTGAGACCTTTGATGACGATTTGTAATTTGCTGCACTCTTGTTAATTGTTTGCGCGCTTGCAGGTGAAGCGGGTTCTGAAATTTGGTGGGAAATTCATTTGTCTGACTTTGGCGGAGTCTCATGTATTAGGTATTCTTCTATGAATTTTGGTTGTTTTT